>JABWIB010002142.1:42277-55361 GCA_016617825.1 Platyplectrum ornatum | reverse complement strand
TATATATATATATAAAATATATATATGGTTGTGTGTATATGTATGTATAGACCATATTGTGTGTTATATCATACTATGTGTTATTATGTCATATATATGTGTTACTTATATAATGTACAGCGCCACATACAGACACATTTTTTTATTTTTCATTTTTTTATATATATTAGTTATTTTTCCGGCATGCCGCGCTGCCACCCTAATGGGCCAGCCCTGATAATATATCATAATATATGACATGATAACTTTTTACTTTAAAAAGACCCACTTATGCCTTTCTATAAATGGTACGTGGTATGAACATAAGAACAGGAAAATTGGAGCAATTTAATGTGTACAGCATGGAGCAGAGAAAGGAGAGGGATGATATGATGCCAGCCTTTAAATATATTAAGGGATGAAGCCTGGTAGAGGAGGGAGCAATTTCAGAGAAAGAGGTGTAGTAGCACATGTATATAAACTGGAGGGTGGTAGGTTCAGAGGAAGTGTGTGGAAGAATGACTTTAGTGAAAGAGTAGTGGATAAGTGGAATAGCCTCCCATCAGAAGTGGTGGATATAAGGGCATATCAAATTTCATCCAAAATTAAGAATCAACTGAGGTCAGAATAGTTTTAAATGTAGATGTATATTTGGTACAACTTTAAACCACAGTCTATTGATTGGCATTTCCACAACAAGCCTCACTGCATCCATTCCTTACTTGCATTTTCATGCATTATTTTTGCAATGAATGGTGCATAATCCCAACAGGGACTCTGCCCGTGCTATTGTGTAAGATACCACTATTTCCAGAGAGCAGCTTTGTGCTCTGTCCTATAGCACTGGTAAAACACACCATGCTGGCAGATGATATAAACGCATTGCTCAATGCACAGAACGCTCTGGCACATTAACCCAACACACTTGGAAAGTTGTAATAGATCATGAACTCTTTTATATCTAAAAATTAATTTTTCTTTAATCTACTAAATAAAAGCAATACTTTAAGCACAGGACTAATTAATAAATAATCAATATTAATAAATAATTATTGTATTTTATGATTGTAAAAAGTCCCACATTTTGCTCATCTGTTCTATGTTCTTTCTGGTCCCAGAGGAGGAGCAGGCTATACCAGTAATAACATTTTAAATAAAGCTATGTATAATATATAATATATTTTCCACTTTATGTATTTAAAAAGGATCAGTGGCTAGATGGTGTGGGATTTTTTTTTTTTTTACATTTGTTTCATTTTTTTATTGCTTTTTTGTTGCACTCAGCTCAGAAACCCCTCTGATGGGTTTTTAATGTTGCAAATTGTTATTTTTACGGACATCTAACCTTTTCCTGAAAGGAAAACAATTTGAATCACATGATCCTGGGATTTTGTTAACCTTGCTCTGCTTTGATGTGGACATTTTTCAGACTCCCAACCTTAGCCTGACCCGTATTTGAGAGGATTATCGTGCAAGACGCAAACAATTTCTAATTCCTTTATGCTGGTCAAAGTAGGGCATAGATTTTTAAAGGAATGCCTGCCATATAAATGCTCTGTACCATGTGTGTTTAGAATTGACCCTTTGTGTTCCAGCACCTCCGCTGATTGTGTAGAATATATATCTGAATGTGATCCTAAAAACAACACACCCCAGAGTTTGAAAATCCGGATATGTTCTTTATAGCTAAAGGCATTTTACAGAAAATAATCACTGTGACCATTGCCTTCTGCAACACATGCCTCCTATTAATCATAGCTTAGAATATCTTTCACTGAGTGTGTAATAAATTAATTAGCATGATATATTTTATGGTTAAATACCGGCACAGCCTCACCTAAGGCGATTTTATTTCTCTTATTTATTATGATTATTTTAAATGTCTCTTGCAGCGGTGCATGTAAACTGATCGGATAACTGGTGTTGTGTGCGACGTAACCTTTGTCAGACCTGACAACAAATGATAACGCTTTGCCTCCTGCAGATTTAAATATGAAAATAGTTTTCGTACGCTGAATACAAATAATTGATGAAGTACATGTCCTTAGGGAACATCACAGTTCAAGTGGCAAATTTGTCTTGTCAAACAAAAGGCAGCGCTCGGTAAAGAATACACCATCTCTATGGTAATAGTGCTAACAACGCCCTATTGATTGAGTGGAAGAAGACATTATACAATGTCAGTTGGGTTGTTACAATTTAATTTGTCTTGTGACCTGAACTTAACCTCTGAAACCTTTTCTACTGTGAACATAAATTCACCAGCGGGGCACGTTGCTGTAGACATTACAGTCGAGGATTAAAAAATGATTGTGTAATAACTGTACCTTCTAGCAACTGTGCCTTTTATGTCTGAGATGTGCCAATAGCACAAGGTTATTTTACCTTTCAATCAGACAAACACGAACGGATTGATTTTTTTTTTTTTTTTTTTCTGTCCTGCACAAAATTTGCTGCAGCGGAGTTTCTTCAATTAGTGTGACAGGAGAAGTGTCCATAATGACATTCTGGGCTTTTCATGGCATTACGGCTAGGTGGGGAAGATGCTCTGCAGAGGCCTTTACCTATAGTGTGAGATATGTATTGCCTGCTCTGCAAAGAAGTATTTAAAATACAGTGTTCAAAATAGTTGACTTACTGTTATAGCTTGTGTTAAATCAAGCATTCGTTCCTGAAAAGTGTATTAACACATTAGGGCGGCGGAGTACACTATTTAATAGCCACATAGAAAACACGTAAGAGCTAATATTGATCAAAAATCAGAATTTGTATATACGGTCTAAAAGTAAACTCCTAGCTATCTTATTGACCAGGGCCTACTCTATAGTCAAAAATGTTTGTTTACTTGGTAGATAATACATTATGATTAATGTTAGCAATATATTAAAAATAAATATATAAAACGATAATGTGATCAGTTTGCCAGGATACACTAGAGAGCGCGCAAACCAGCATAACACAAAATACAACGAATTATTGGATTAATGTTCATTCACTCATACACTGGTAGCCTGTATGCTTTAGAATTAGGGATTTGTTTTTCCTTGATATCATAAATTTCTAATCATGCAGCGGAGTCGCTAATAAATCCTTACCTCTGTAACATGAGGGAGAGAGGGAAACTAAGCCAGTCCTCCGCACATCGCCGTCCAAATTGCAGGGCGAAAATAAAATTGGTTTCTTTATCTCCTATACCTATAAAATTCGAGTCTCAATGAAAACAATGAGCTTTCAGAATTAAATATTCTATGACTTGTTGCAAAAAGGAGAATGATTCATTTTCTTATATATATATATTTTTTTTTTTTAAGAGTAATCTTATAGAAGAATTTCTTTCATTTACTGTAACTAATCCAGCCTGTTCTTGAGTACATTAAACGGCACAGCTCATTTACATAATATTCTAAAGTAGATTCCATTTTTTTTTTTTTTGATGAATTTAAAAAAAAAAGGAAAAAGTATACAAACACTTTAAAATATGGAGTCTCTTCTGACAGCTAGTCAGCGTTTAAAATTAGTTCAAGAAAATGTTAATAACAGACTGCCTGGCCTAATCCCTTTGATATCACCAGGTATCCGCCTGCTCACGGGTTAATTGCTTTAAAAAGCAAAGGCAATATTCTGAACGGTGGGCAACTTCACCTTTTCACAGCTGTTACCATTGAGTGACAACTAAATCCCATGTGTAAGATGAGGAAGAGCTCAATCTCCAATTGGGAGAAAATTTATGTAAACCGCAATCCCTTCCGAATGTGCGCAAGTCATAGACTTTCTTGATTTACTCTGCTTTTCCCGAAAAGCTCTTTTGTTCCCTTCCCTAAGTCCCCTCAACCCTTTGTAGCAGAATATCACAGTGGCTGCAGATAGCTGAAATATATAAATGCTATCATAGCTGCGATTAATGGCAGTGCTTATGAGTCAAGTCTGATAACAGCGCTGCTCTCCACTCAATTTCAGATACTGCTAATGGAATCTGTCTTCTCCAATTGTAATATGAGAAGGCCTAATTTGCTATGGAGCTTGGAGCTGTCATCAGTAGGGGATTGTGGGGTCAGCTGGGAGCTGCCAGGTTTTTGCCCCGCAGCTTGTATCTTTCTCTTTGAATAGCACAGCCCCCTGCCTGCCAGTTAGCTGATAGGCCGCCATGGGGTTTATGCCACTTCATACAATAGGACAGGGCTACACAGACTGACTTTATAATTGTGAAGTGATCTCATATTTCCACAGCCACTGTGCTGCATAATTTCTAATAAGTGGTTTTAAGAAATGTCAGATTATGAAAAGTTTCCTCAATTACAAAAACTTATAAAACATTTAAATAGCTAAATCTGTTCCCTGCAGAGTTTTTTGCTGCTGGAGCGGCACATTATTTATCGTGGTAATGGAGATAAATGCATACATTTGTGAAAAGGGGTTTTTTTTTTTTTCTTCCCTTAATTACTAATATACAAATAAAATGAAACCTTGAGGCGAGTGTGCAATTTGCAACACCAGAGCTGTTCTCGATCTGACAAATGAGGTTGGAAACAATATTCAATTGATTTTTCTTATTTTATTGCAATCATTTCAATCAAGATATTCAAGTTAAAAGACTGCAAGGTTGGAGAAAGTATTGTATTGCTGTGCGGAATACAGGAATTCATTGTGTGGGGCAGTGGACTGATGAGACGTGTGCCTGCTTTGCTTTTTAGCACCAGTCTGAGGAATAAGGTGTCAATAGGAGCAGAATTCATGGTGTAACCATGCGTGTTCTTGCTGCGGATCATTACCAGATCCTTTTACAGTTCACATCTGAAGATTTTCCTGATTTGTCACCTAAATATTTCATATTAGCCTGTTCCACACTACCACGTGTAATCTGAGCCAGAGTTTGTATGAAGTGCTGAACGTATCCTCCTCTGATGAGCCACATCTACCTATCTATCACAGATTACACAATGAAGGTAATACCCAGGTCAACACTGTGCATAGGCAGCACGGGAGCCGGCTTTTTCCAGCAACCCCCTTCTTTTTAGCTGGGTCTAAGACCCGGCTAGAAAAAGCTGGGATTACCATTCAGACTGCAGGTAAAAAGCTGAGCTATCATGAAGCACTGCGATTTCATGAAAGCCCCGTTTTTTGTCTGAACGGGGTATAATTTACAAAGTAGAAACTATCTGCTGCTCCTACATTCACAGTAAGGTGATTGTCATGGTGCCTTGTGTTATGGAACGGAGGAGAACTGATTTCCTGGGAAGCAAGATGATTGATATAAGATGAAGATAGGGAACATTATAAGCAATGTTCCTTTTCTGTTGAAAGCGTTTAAAGTCCAATATTCCAGTAAAGCAGGTGTAAATAGGCTTTAGCAAGCTGATTGTGTCTCTGCTTTTTAGAGTGGTGTATATAGTTGCCAAAATAATGAATTATTCTGGGACCTCTTCCTGTTTGGCGCCTTAGACCCTGACCTCCCAGGCATAGGATGTATAGGCAGCTGTCTGGGGCTCAGAGAGCCATGTACAGAAATAGAGGCCTTGTCTGCTATCATGACCGATGAGCCAATGGCTAATGCTGTGTGTAGTGTTCATCTGTGTGGAGCCATGCTTTCCCATCTATCTATCTATCTATCGCATTCTTATCTATCTATCTATCTGTTGCATTTCTATCTATCTATTGCATTCTTATGTATCTCTCTATCGCATTTCTATCTATCTATATATCTATCTATTGCATTCTTATCTATCTATCTATCTGTTGCATTTCTATCTATCTATTGCATTCTTATGTATCTCTCTATCGCATTCTTATCTATCTATCATTATATCTATCTATCTATATATCTATCTATTGCATTCTTATCTATCTATCTATCTATTGCATTCTTATGTATCTCTCTATCGCATTCTTATCTATCTATCTATCTATCTATATATCTATCGCATTCTTATCTATCTATCTATCTATCTATCTATCTATCTATCTATCTATCTATCGCATTCTTATGTATCTCTCTATCGCATTCTTATCTATCTATCATTATATCTATCTATCAATCTATCGCATTCTTATGTATCTCTCTATCTTAGGCATACAGAGGCACTGTCATGGTAGAAGCTCTGCAATACGTCATCACGTTGCTTGGGACGCATTTCTTATCTGTATCTACTAGATATGCAGCATGCAAAGTGATGGCATCATCATGTTTTCCTGTGCATTTCTGCACAAGCTGAGTTCCCTTCCCCCCCCACTTCCACAGCACCGACTGATGACCCTCATTGGTTACTATAGGGCAGCATAGAAGGCTAAGGTTGTAAAGTTTGATTCCCGGACAGGACCTTATCTGTGTGGAGTTTGTATGTTCTCCCTGTGTCTGGGTAGGTTTCCCCCGGGTGCTNCGGTTTCCTCCCACACCCCAAAAGCTTACCGGTTGGTTCATTGGCGGGTGACTAAATTGTCCCTAGTCTATGTGTAATTGCCCCTATGTATCAAAATCTCCTTTCAAATATAAGCTTGCTGGCAGGGCCCCTCTTCCCCACCCGTTCTGTCTGTCGGTATTCTCCATTGTACAGCGATTCAGACACTTTGTGGCTTCTAATAAATAAGTGTTAATAATAATAATGATATGGGCAACATCAGTAATATTCTGCTTGTGGAATATCCAAGTCTCTCGTGTATAAGGGTATGCAGCATTTCCATGCTGGAATACTAGGTTCTGAAGAGCAGGAATAAGGGTTGGTGTATATAAAGGCCTTTCTGTTTCTCTATTGCCTTCCAAATAGACCAGGGTGACAGTAGTAGCAGGTTATACTGTATCTCCTGTGACAGATCCATTCTATTACAATGTGACAAGGACATTAGAGACATATAAGAGGGAAATGTCTGGTCAAATGCTGTATTAGAATACCCCTCCCAACCATGTGTACAATAATTCCAGAATTGTTATAAAATGAACAAATGTTGTGTATGGTGTCGCTTTGGTTTAAAAAGTGCTATTCATGGTCTTGGCATTCCATAGCTCTTTGTGGAGCAGACGTTCATACCTTGAGCTGATAGCATTTGAAGCTTAGGGAAAGTAATCATTTTTATTAGATTTGATTATATAAGACGTATAGTGGAAATTTTTACCCAGTTGTCCAGAGAGACACAAGCCTTCGCCACCAATGCTCTATCATGTTTGGTATACAGAGTATGATGGTTCTAGCGAAGGTGAAATCCTAGATCTACACAAAGAGAGAATGCTATGACTCTATTTAAAATTGGTGGTATAGCCTTCTTCTCTTTGTTTATATAGGTTAATTTCATAGAACAGAAGCTCCTCTGTCATAGGTTATAGGGTTAGAAACTCAACTCTTTTTTGCAGATTCTGTAATCATTTCATTTCATACATTTTTGAAAGGAAATAGAGTGAATCTGACACACATAACAGAAGATCTTCTGCCAATGCTGTTATCTTGTTGCCAATGGTGATGCCGTAATACAATGCAGGATGCTAGGGTCTATGACAGGTTAAAAGCAGGGGGAGAGAGCCCAGAGGCAGATCAGTACGGAAGTATTTAGTACTGCCCATGGTACTTTATCTGCATACCTATACCTTTACCCACCCTATGTACAATATATAATGTCTATTAACAGTGAGCAGTCAGGGAAAAGGTGGTCGCTGAGTAGAAAGTCTTTTCTGGAGAGAGATCTGTGTACAGGTGACTGGATTGCAGAAGATAATGCCAAGGTTTCTAGTACTTTACGTAGGAGTTGGAAATGGTGGATGTGGTTGCTTTTGGCTGGGCTCTGGCTGGAGTCTTACTGGAGAAGTAGGTGGGAAATGTTGGGAAATAATCTCTCTAAGGATAATGATCATGGATTTAGTATGATATCCTGTCCTGTAGAAGGTATATACACTGGGAGTCAACCACACAGTCTTTGAATGTGTTTTCGGGTTTACACACATGCAATATATTTTCCTTGTATTTTTTTTCTGAGGATTTAAGCCCGAAACATTCCATGAAACTAATTGTAAGATTGGGAGGTGTGTGGGGGTATGTTTCTGTGTGTATATGTGCAGTGTGTCAGCCATGTTTAAGAAATAAGCTGTTGTAATGTACTGAAATGATGGTGGTATCTGCGTGTTTTATTGGTCTCATGCTCCATTGATGGTCAAGTTGATGTCCAAGGAATTCCCAGAGATCCTTCAAGGTGATCGTAGAACTGTAGATTTCCATGGAAGGTAATAAAAGTAGTATGTATTATACAAAATGTATGTTGCTACCCTTACTCTCCTGGTTGGCCAGAACAATTATAGACCGATAATAAATTAAAAACAACAATGACTGTAAAGGGTGTATAGGAAACTATACTTATTTGGTGAGTGACCTGTGAGGATAATAAATAGTAGGCGTCATGGGTCTATGTGAGTAACAAAATCTCTGGCCTTTTTTGCGTTTGCAAAGGTATCAGTTTATTCAGTGTATAGGCAACTTGTCCAGGGTGGCATCTGATCCTCGTCCTCCTGATGAGGGCACACACTGTGTATAGTGTCAATTTATACAATTTGGACAGGCAGACATTTATTTCTAAGGTGAGTGGTAAGCAGAGGCAGGGATGGCACATTGACTAGACATCTCTTACCCATGCAGCCACTGATCTATACATCTATCTGATCAGACATGGTGAGGGGAGACACCTATACCACCTTTCTGCTTAAAACCCAGGTCAGACCCTATGGTATCCTACGCTGCCATATGAATATGTATAGTATTGAAATCATTTATTTGATAGATTAATTACAATACTATACTCATTAATACTGCAGTGTACGCTACAAGGCTTTACTCATTCATACATACATAGTGTATGCATGCAGGTTACAGTAGCAATGTTTGCCGGATATATGGTACTGTATGAATGAATATACCCGTAGTATTGTAACATGACGGCATACATTGCAGTATGAATAGTATTGTAATAATTTCATTGACATATGCTGTTACTGTAAAATGCCGGCACTATGTACTTTGTATGAATAAGTAATGTCTTGTGACATACGTTACACTATGAATCGTATTGTAATCATTTCTAATAATACTTATCATACTACACCATAGGTTACAGTACTATACTCATTTATACAGCAGCGTATGGCCCTTCTACCAAGGACCCATTTCCACAAAGAAAAAACCCAGGGTCTATGTGCGTTCATGTGCAAAAACCCAGGTTTTTTATGGCGGTGCAAAAGGGGAATAAGACACTGATTGGGAGTCATCACATTCAGTCAGTTTGAATGTTGCAGCCTCAGTTGCCACCATTGGGCAATATTTTTTTTTTTTTACAATGTTCTTGACTTTATACTGTATATGTATTGGACTAATACTGGGTACACATCAGAAAGATCATCTTATTTCCAATCAACAGATAAATGACCCTCACAGCAGAAATGAGTTCAGTGTGTATTCACTTTACCTGCATTTTGTTGAGTTCACATCTAACAGATTTCTGCTGTGAGGGTCATTTATCTGTTGATTGGAAAGATTATCTTTCTGATGTGTACCCAGCATTACCCAAGGGTATAGTCATATACAAATGTATGTGTGTACATATCAGGCTAGGACCCTGAATTAGACCTATGTGATTGATACATAGGGTTAAGTCGATGTGCGTCCTGGATTCTCTCTGGAATATACTATTTCTTTATATTCTGCAGAGATTATCGCTAACACCTCCTTCCCATTATAAGGGACTTATTTTGAATGATTTATGAGGTAATAAAACATAATAAGGTGCTGGTTACTTCTTATAATACACATTTTCCCAATGAACATTAAAGTGATAACATCCATACTCTGAGGTTAACATTCATTTTCCATACTATTATACATAACATTAGTTAAATACGTTTTATATTTACAGTTTCTTTTTTTTGCCTTTGCATTCAATGATTTGCGTTGGCCTAGAATGTTAAGAACAAACCTACTTGAAATCTCCCTACGACCGGTAACCTTATTGTATACTCTAGCTAATAGTTACGGCTTTGTTTTCCTGTGCTGAAGATTGCACATGGGTAGCCATTGAAAGTGTATGTTGGCAAGGGACCAAATCTGAGACGTACAAGTACTAATAGCTGTGCCCTCAAGAGGAGTCATAGTGCCACATTAAGTATTGAGTGGAGTACTATAGGAGAAATTAACCTCACTCACTCCATGTCTTTCAGACTTGCACAATAGAAACGGTAAGGAGAATAACATCAGGCGTCCCATAACTATTATTGAAGGGCTGGACATTTTCTGTTTGATAAATCCCAGCTAAAATGCTACATAAAACATGCATGCATTAACATTTTATTCCATTTATATTTTACGTTTAAAAAGAAACGCTTTTGTTTTTGTTTTTTTTATTCTTTTTTTTTTTTTAATATTCTGTCTTAACACATTTAAAATGCGTAGTCTTTAATTTCAGTATATACTATTATGATTGCAAGGCTTAGGCATGTTTCAGGTGTAGGATCTTCAGATGTACAGATGCCCGCTCATCTCATAGTATGCCTTATGTATTGTTATAGAATCTCAATTCGGTGACGGAATAAAGTCTTGCCATCCAGAGGCAGTTGGTGCGGTGCAGTTTTGTGACCTTACAAGCGTACCAATATAAATAAAATGATATCCTAAACTACAGACCAATGTGCCGCGGGTTCCTTTCTGTTGTCCCTAACGAACTGGACAGCGTTCATGCTGAGCCAAAGTTTACAGCCATTGTCCGCTGTACGGACCTAATTAGGAGAGGATACTTTGGTAGACATCTGTTATAACAGGAAACCAGATGGCAGTTTTCATCGAATGGATTGTCTACTTCTGTTCTATAAACGCTGATTTACTTTTCTATGAAACCCCTTTATATGTGATGAGCAAAGCAGCATTTGCATAGTGGGACATTTTTGTATTGACTTGGTGGATTTGTAGATATTTGGTCGTGTTTAGTTGAGAGAACACTCAGATTTTGCTAAAATGAATTGATCCCATGTAATGAATGACCTCTATTTCTGATGGAGATCGCCATTGTCAGACGACGAAAAGGACTCAGCACATGTGACAAATAGGAACATTAAAGGTTTTCTATAAGTTCTACTTGGACTGCTGCTGTATGAAACTTGAGGTGCACGGTGATGGGGGGGATGCATTGTAATTGTACAATAAGGACCACTTTTGCATGGTTGCAATTTCACTTTGTGGTGATTCGCATATTTTAATGTGGGGTCATGCTATGGCTTCTTGTGTGTGAGGGGGGGTGTCATAGCCTGGATTCACTCCCTAGAGATCATCACTTCCTACTCTAGACATACTGTACCCAAAATATCTATGTTCAATATAATAGCAGTCATTAGATATATAACCTATTCACGCTACAGAACTAGTCTATGCTTTCTTCTACAGAACCCATTCTAGCTGCAGGTCTCAGTGTTACGTTCCAGGTCCAGGCAATATACGTCGGCTGATTGCTTTATAAAATGCCTAACCTAAATTTGGACTGCTGTAACTTTGAGGTTTTTTTTATTTATTTATTTTTTTAAAGAAACCATTTTTCAGTAGCAGATTATAATTATGTGATAATGCATGCTCTCCTGTAAATTATATGGCTGTAACCATGACATTTTAGATATTTTAAAAGCCCAGAATTTAGGCCTATGGCTTTTATGCAGGTCGTTCCAAAGTGAGTTCTAATATATGTAATAATTTATATTATGCCGCATAATGTTCACTTTTGGTCTGGAAAATGTGTATGTTTTTTATTTAATAAATATCCTTTTTAATAAATAAATGAAGTAAATAAAGTTAATGAATACATTGAGTATTAAACTACTGCTTGTTGCTTAATTCATTTTTATATGTAATATTTTACATATTTAAAATTTTAAGTTTATTTTTGTAATAAGTTTAGCAACTAAATGTGTTGTTTTTGTGATAGTTCACATACGGGTGATTTTTCCAAACACTGGTTTATCGTCAGGCTGGACCAATAATCATGCTATAGTGCGCACCTGACTTAAGATGTCTAACTTCTCCTAAGGCACAACCTAGAAAAGATGACTGGGTCACCAACAAAATTTGTGAGATATTCCAACCCAAGTGTCTTATGGATCTCGTCCTGGTTTAATATCAACAAGCGATTTATGCAGGGAAAACCGCCATGGATTTTATGCTACGCATGCACTGAACTGGACAATCATAACCCGGTTCTGTAAAATAGTGCATGAAATATGTCTCTGCTTTTGTGGTTGTCCAAGTAATGCTTGGTCTGCCACCAAAACTGACCACTAGAAAGCCCAAAGATAGATGGGTGACACACTCTATCCAATATCTAGGCCCAAACTTCCTCAGGAAACCTTACAAGTTTTACTCCTTAAATATCACCCTTATTATTTGTACAATCACTTGAACTTGAAAGCTGGCAACACCTTCCATTGTCCTATCTTGGTAGGGCTTCTCCTTCCCTAAAATTCTGTATCCCTTACAAGTCCTCCCACTGATTATCCACTAAAGATGAAAATTCCTTCAACTGGACCTTTCGTCATTTTATCTGGAATAGGAAAAAATCTAAAATCTAAAAAGAGATATTGCCTCAGCGATCCCAAAATACATCTTTCCAAGATTTACAATCCAAATTAGTACCTACTAAGGTCATGCCTTTGCCCTTCCTACAGGTTCAGCACTACACTCTTCACTGTGTCTCCTGGAAGCATGGTGGGTTGGGCAAGGGATATCGCCATATTGGTTACCTGTCCTTGTCCTGTTGCTTCTCTATCGACATTACATCCTCCATGGCTTGCCCAGAATCTTCCTCCCCTATTGCTATAATGTACCATTGTCTGTGAAGCTACCATCATATTAAAGTTTTTTTGGACTCAGATTAGTGGTTTTGTGGCCACCTACTGCCTTGTTTCCCACTCACACCAGGGGGGGAATTCACTAACTGACGAATTCTGCAGAGATTTCTTTTCGTCAGCNTTCGTCAGTGATCAAAATTCGTCAATGACTGGTGATGTATAGTATTCAGTAAGTGACGAATTGTATTGACGATATGTAATGTCTGACGAATGCTGACGATATCCCATTGACGAAAAACGGGTATTCGTCAGGATACA
>JABWIB010002142.1:31184-42017 GCA_016617825.1 Platyplectrum ornatum | reverse complement strand
GTCAATTAGTGAATACACATTTGACGAATTCGTCAGCAATATCGTCAGTTAGTGAATTCCCCCCCAGAATGGGCACTGTTAGGACCTCTTCCTCCCGACTGGCGACTCTCCAAAGGAGAGAAAAAAATGTGAACAATACTATCAGCAGTTGGCAAGAAATGTATCCTTTAACATTGGATCCACATCTTGCCACCACACCTTTTATTTGCTAATAACTTTTTCTTCTATTTTCACATGGACTAATTGGACACTTCTCTGGCCAAGAAACCAATGGCTGCTTCTTTCTGTCACACATGGGGGAAGTTCATAAACACCCTTTTCCCGCCACCTGATCCCAAATAGACACCTGTTTTTACTCCATCATGTGGTATAAGACCAGACTGTCCCTTTAGTCCAGTGGGGAGTGTCACCAACTCTCCCCTTACTACAAACATCACCCTCCTCTTCCTCTCCTTCCCCCCTTCCCTCTCTCTTTCACTCAACCCCTTCTTCTGGCATAGATCTCTGATTGCTATTTAACTTTTCCGATCCACAACACTATCTCCTGTCCCTACTCCCTACTTTATGCGTCTTATCTCTCTATATCGCGCAATTACCATTGCCTACTTATGTCATATGTTATGTGATGTACGCCTGTCAATTGCTGCTATTTTAGCATTATTGTTTATTCCTGTACTCTCCATATGTACAACACCACCTGCCATGTATGTGCAATCTTTATTAATTATTAAATATATTTATTAAATATATATTAAAATGACATGTATGCATTTTATTTATGCTTTTAATGAGTGATATTAGTAGACATAGTTACTTTCCTATATAAATTGCCTTCATTCCTCCCTGAAATATTTCATCCATTTCAAAGAGTGCTCACTGGTTTATTAAGAAAATAAGTGCTGAATAAGTGTCAGAATTACATCTGTTTATTGTCCACGTCAGAGCCCTCACCTGAACTATAGCTGGTCTGAACAACCTCAATACCTAAAGAGTCACAGATTAGCCTGGCATTAAATAGAGACTTTATATAGAATACATAGAAGCAAATGCTAAAACTAAAAGGAAGTGCTAACAGTGTAAAATTTTACCCTGCCAACTAAGGTGTTGTCAAATACAAGGCTATAAAACAGCTTTAATGCTTTGTTCTTCTTTGATATGATCCTTTATTTGTCTTCAGCTGTTGTGGAAACAGCAAGCCTGCTTGTATTGGTAGTTCCACAAGAACTAGGAGTCCACGGGCAGCTCACCCCTGTTGTGTAATATCCTAGCTGGAAGCGGTAGACAGCTATAGGACAAAGGTAGTCATTTCCTGATCTCTCACTTTCCTCGTGACATTGACTCTGTCTATTTCCCCATACACTGGGCTCCATTGTTCTGCTCCTATTTATTTTAACATTTGTCTTGTCACTCACTGTGGCCGCTGTTTTTGTACATCCTTGCAAGGGTTTTAGAAGATTAAAGCTTGCCATTCTACCTAACGGGGCATGCCACGGGCACTAGGATATTATACAGTTGCTCTCACGTACAATTATTCTGTACTTTTATTTTAATTAATATTGTTATGAATCGTTTTGTGGAAATATTACATCGCAAACCGATAGCGCTTGGTTGCAAAGAACGATTGTAGCTATAATATAAAATGCATAACAAACAGAGGGGTATTTTTGTAGCAAAAGGAGATTTCCTGTTATCTTTGTTTGCAGGCTTTCTGGCTCGTATGCGGCAGGAATCCTTGCTTCAGGGTTATATTCATTTTCACGTCTAACATGGCAGTGGTCCATCGCAGCCGAGGTTTTCAGCCTAAACAATCTGTTTGTGGTGCTGCTTATGACTCTTACAGTGGAATTTGAGAAGGCGAAAACTACAAGTGACAGATCAAAGGTAATCTTTGTTTTATTGGGCAAACAGTACAGTGCCAGGTGGAACTGGATAACGGTGTCCATACTTTTCTAGAACATCTCAGCTAGAAAACAGGCTTGAATTACTGGGCTATATTTACTATAATACAAATGATGTAATGAAATAGCCAGCATAAACACTTTGGACCGGATCCAGACTATGTAAATATCCCCATTCTCTGCATGCTAGCTGTGGAAAACAACTGCAAGTACGCATGCGCATTGCAAACACTCCCAAGTGCGGATGTAGATTGTTGAGTTTACTTTGCGGAAACTTCGCCGGTGGTGTATGTATTCTAATTATGCACAGTGAGTGACAGTTTGGTTCACTGCTATGAACGGCCATGTTGCCACAGGGTTGTTCTCGACATTGATACCTCGAATATCCACCATGGACCCATGGACAAATGAACCATGAACCTAAAGAAGCACCGAATCCCCAGGGCTGATTGGCGAGTTTTCCCCCAAACTTTATCCTAATTCTTACTGTAACCCTCCCCTTCCCTGCAGCCTTACCCTAACCTTTCCCTTCTTCTATCCTTCCCCTCACTGTAGCCTAACCCTAACCTTCACCTTATAAGCTTTATACTCTCCCCACAACCGAACCCTAACCTTCCGATTCTATGCTCTCTCCCCTCTCTGCAGCCTAACCCTTCTATGCCTCATACTCTTACTAACCTGTCTCTCCAGTCAGGACTGTCGTCATAGATCACATAGGAGGAATTATAGCGGACCAGAAGCTTCACAGGAAAGCACCAACCATAAGGACATTGTGGGACTGCAGGGCCACTGGCATAGACAAAAGGATCTCCTCTTGGCCACAGTATCAGCGTATAAATCTGATAGACTTTTTTTTGGAGGGTCATCAGTAGCCGAAACTGTCACCACAATGGAACGATTCGAGAAAACTTACCAGCGCTGGAGCCGATAAGTAAGTGCTTGTTGCAGATGCTTTGCTAATAAACTGTAGGGACCACAGGACTGAGGGAGACAAGACCAGCACAAGATACAGACCTGCACACGATACAGTGTAGGTATCTCTGGCACCTTAGAATGCCGGCCAAATAGCCTAAATGAAGTGGACAGACTCCTCCCCGACAGACATGACCAGTTCCACTATTTCTGTTCACTGGGATTGCCACAGAAGTGGGGGATGAACCGGTCACCACAATGTCCATGTGCAACCGAGATTACCAGTGTCATGAGGCCAGGAGATGTAGGGAGTGCAGCTAGGAGCCGAAGCCCAACAGCCGAAGCCCAACAATGGCAAAAGAGGACCCCCTCAGCACAATCAGGTAGGCAGGGAAAGAGCAGCTCTCGCCTCCAAATCGCCATGCAGAGGGATCTCCAACAACTACAGGATACTGAAAGGCTGAAGCAAGCAGGGCCACAGCAGAGTGTTGGGCCAGCAAGCCACTCACAGCACGACCGGCAGCAACAAAGCTCCCAGTGAATGGACCCATGGAAGGATATCATGCAACTCAGGAACTATAGACTGTCCGTCTGGGCAGATGTCACCTGTATACAGTGTCTCTACCAGTGATTAGTTCTGGTGGCAGGTTTGAGAGAGGGAGGAAATATGCAGATAGACCGGTAATGTGTTTACCAAGCTCGGTACTATTAGACTTATGCACTGTCACCATTTCATGCTGCAAAAAAGCTAGGCTCGCTGCATTTTTAAAATTGACAGGGTTTTTTTTTTAATTAAATTTGTGACATTTTTTGGTAGCATCTGTAACAAGTTACAATGAAAATTATAAAAAATATATTAAAAATTGCGGTCTAACTTTCATACACTCAAAAAAAAAAAAAAAAAAAATATATATTATAAGAGAAGCCTAAATCTCTGAAAGTTTTATCACATTCTTAAATAACTTTGCATACATGGAACAGACATTAGATACATTCTCATAGACATAGAATAGGAAAATCTGACCCTGAAGATGAACCATGAAATCTGCCTATATTTTAGATGGACACTTACCCTATTATCAGTCACCTGACAGTAAGAGATAATTAGGTAGATGCACATCCAGTTTAATGCAGCCCTTTCCAAGGCAGGTGACTGTCTGGCACTCTGATCACATGTTTAGCTGACATGGGTCAAGCAAACTCAGGAACCCACCAGAGAACTCATGCCACCCTGCTTAGCCTGAAATAGTGACTTTTAAATACCACAGTGTGCTTCAGTGCTCTCCGGTGTGTACGTCAGATGGAGGCTCATTGCACTCTATCGTACCTCATTAGTCATGGAATTTATGGCTATAAATGGAAAGAAAGAGATGGCTAGCCTATGTATTTCCCTTTGATATGCAGTCATGTCTATAATATCGCTTGTCTTTTCAGAGATTTCAGTATCTTATTTATGTTGTTCACAAAGCTTTATGTAGCGGTATAAACATACATATTTTTCTATGGTTGGATGCACCATTGGTGTAAGGGGTGATTAACATTGGAGTCACTGAGTGCATAGATTTAGATCAGGGGTAGGCAAAGTGTGTCTCTCCAATTGCTGTCAAACTACATGTCCCAGCATGCTTTGTAAGGTATCAACTATGTCTGTGCAGTTAAAGCATGCTGGGATTCGCCATTGCTTATCCATTCACAAGCATTGTTTAGAGATCGCATTATTATCAAATCTTGGTATCCGGTCCAAAGTGTCATGTTTTAAAGCTTTGCGTAGCCAGAAAGACATTATATTTGCTATTTCCACTGACTTCTATGAAAGCATGTATGGCATTGTGCCTTTGTTTACATACCAGAAAATACTCTTTATTGTCTTGTTTTCTTTTAGATATCTTTGTATGGTGCATTTTGCTGCGGACTAAGTTTGTGCAACCAGCACACCATAGTACTCTATGTTATCTGTATTGTCCTGTGGGTCCTCGTACACCAGTCACGGAACCAGGTTTGTGTCTCCTATTACTGCAATCATCAATTTCACACCTCTTATATATTACTGTATTGTGTATTATAATGTATTATTAGATAGTATGATGTTTGTCTTTCATATAGTATACGCTTTGCTTATTTGAGGGTTTTATAAGAAGGAGGAGTCCCTTTACTTTGCTGCATCTACTATGATTCCTGAGTAGGTCATGTGTTCATATTAAACTATAATTATTACATTTACAGTTCATTTTATGCCCATTGATGGACTTTCAACACAAGTGCTGGAATTTGTCCCACTTCTGTTGTGGAGTACAGGAAAACGCTCCATCAGCCTCATTGCAATCATTTTAAAGTGGGTTATCTCAGCCTGACAGTTCCTACCTATGTATATGGTGAATATGATTTCCGCGGAGGCAATGCAGGTTATGTGATACTTGGGAGTCCACACTAATAATATCGGCTTCACTTACATTCTCACTCTGCCATGCAAAAGAGATCCGTTTAAAGCAATTTCTAAATAATCCCCACGAGTCATGAGATTTGACAGCATTCACAGGGGCTTGTTACAAATTGGGAAATCATCTATGTGTAAAATACTATTTGATGTTTTCCAGCCTCCACTAAAAGTTGTTTGGCCTTAACACACACTATTTTCTTTGCAGGAATTGTCCTGGAGTTATTTGCTGAAGTTAGGGTTATGCTTCACCACGGGGCTCTTGCCGTATTCCTATTTAATTATTTCTTCATACTTCAATCAAGCACGCTGGACTTGGGGGGACCAGACGACCATTCAAGGGCTCCTGACTCATTTACTTCGAGAGGAGTATGGGACTTTCAGTCTGGTAAAGTCTCTCTTGTTTTCTCTCGTTTGAAGTTCTGCACAACCTTAAATACAAAATCATCTGGAATTCCTTTCGTTTTCTTTTTCAAGTAGTTAATCTGTTATTTAGCTGAATACAGTGTCTGGAAATAAATCCCTACCTCTCATTATTAGTCTGTTCTTTTAAAAGGACAATTTCAGTCTCTCCTCTCTTCTCTCTCTCTCTCTCTATACTCGCTCGCTCTCTCGCTCTCTCTCTGCTCTCTTGCTCTCTCTTCTCTCTCTTCTCTCTCTCATTCTATCATTCTCTTCTCTCTGCTCTCTCGCCTCTCTCTGCTCTCTCGCCTCTCTCTGCTCTCTCGCCTCTCTCTCTCTTTCTTCATCTCTCTTTGCTCTCTCTTCTCTCTGCTCTCTCTCTCTCCTTTCTCTTCTCTCTCTCTTCTCCCTCTATGTTCTCTTCTTCTCTTCTCTCTCTCTGCTCTCTCTTTGCTCTCTCTCTGCTCTCTCTCCTTTCTCTTCTCTCTCTTCTCCCTCTATGTTCTCTTCTCCTCTTCTCTTCTCTCTCTTCTCCCTCTCTTCCCCCTCTATGTTCTCCTCTTCTCTTCTCTCTCTCATCTTCTATCTCCCTCTCTCTCTGCTCTTTTCTCTTCTCATCTTCTCTCTCCTTTCTTTATCTTCTATCTCTCCATTACCAACTTGGTAAAGTTGCTCCCTATTGGCTCTGTTGTAGTCTGTGTCATATTTCATAATGACTTGTATGTATAGGTTCACAGTATAGATTAAATGATAAACAAGGGAAGATTTTGTAAATGGAGTTTTGGTTGATTTTAATTCTGTTCGGTTAATCCTATAAAAACGTGTTGCATCATTAATTATAATAATTAATGAGCAGTTTAGTAATGTATATATAATATAATCTTTGTCATTTCTCCATCCTGAAAATATTATATTTCTGTCTATAAGCAGAATCCTAATACTCATCATTGGCCTAGTTCTGTGTCCGTTGCTTGTGTGTCTCTAAATCCTCACCAGCGGGGCCTAGACCCTTTCCTCCTTGAGGTGTAAATGCGTATGTGTGCCGGTCTGAGTGTGTGGCTAACCAAACTCGGCCTTCTCTTCCTTATGTCACCTCTCATGCGGTGTGACGCATAGGTCTGCATTGGGACATGTACTTCCCAGGCCTTGAGGCGGGTATTTATGATTGGGGGTATGGAGGAGGATGGGACATTTATCATAAAATTGGTTGTGAAAGGGGTGTGGCTTATACAAGGGGTGGGGCTTATACAAGTGGTGGGGTGGGGCAAATGCCACTATACCGACTTACATTGAGCACTGGTACAATCCATGTTCTGGACACTTGCACATCATCCATTTGCGCAAAGATGCCCAAGATCAATACTACATCAGACCCAATGTGTTCTTCTTTTACCAGACTGAATGAACTTCTGTATTGTGTTCTAATGGTTAATTAGGTTGTGTTTAGTACATTGTCATTCATCACACACAACAGAGATTGATAGCATTTCCTGGTTGTCTATACCCTTATGTTTTCAACGTATTTGTGTATGCTCCTTTTCCTAGGCTAAATCAGAAATGGGATCAAGCATGAAAGAGATTCTGATGTAAGGACCTTTAGCTTGATATATTCTATAAAGCATATTCTATCATTGTAAAGAAGGATGAGAGGGGGGCATATATTGGTAATTCAAGAATGATGATGTCTGAAATAATGAAGTTAATACATTTACACAAATTATTCTGAATCTTTGATTTAATTTAAACTTTGAACACCTTGGTTTCTATCATTACTGAAGTACATCATAACACAGGTCATAGTGGTAAGATCTAAGCATTGATACGAGTCATTAAACATAACATTTTACAAAGCCTATAGAGCAGAAATCATAGACCCATTAAAGTGCACCAATTACTTACATGTAGTGTAATGTAAACATATAATACATTTACCATTATTGTGTTTTCAATTATAAGGGGGAGCATTGTCCTGTACCAGGTACATGTTCACTGCTCTGTTATCTTCTCTGCAGCTTTCAGTTTAATCACATGTGGACAGAGGTTACTCCCTTAGCTCAAGGCTTAGCTGTGTTAGCAGTTGTACTATGTTTTCTGAAATGGTGAGTAGATTGACTTCTATTGTCTCCATGCATGCAACAAACTTCCATAACCCAGTTAAGTAAAACACTGATTACAATGAAATATGTAAGATTGAAATGACCGTTCATGTTTTTAGGTGAAATTGCTCTGCATGACCTGTGACACAAATACCAATCCCACTATCCCTGTCCTGACATTTTTTACATATGATCAGAGAACTGGTGGCCAATATTGCCATCCTTAATGTGGTTAAATATGGTTCAAGTGATTATAATGAATACTCCATAGTATACAAATGTTTTTTTTTATTTCCTATATAAAGAATTACTTCTTATTTAGTTGTCTTGTTTTGTGCCTTTTGTTTCCATGTCTGAATACTGCATTGAATACAGATCTATTCTCATTTCTTGCAGGGAATCCAATATGTCCTTAGTTTGTCTATATAGCACAATGCTGCTGGTCTATTCTTTATTTTTCTCTTGGAGAGCAAATTTAGATATCACTAAGCCTCTGTTCATGGGTGTGGTAAGTTAATTTACCTAACATTACTGACTGTTAGGTAATATGTTATTTATCATTTATCGAACTAGTGTCATATTAATTCAAATAAGGCATTTTAATGCACTTAGCATTCCATGCATAGTTAGCATATTATAGATTTTCCTGGAAAGAGGTGTATAAAGAGTTACTAAAATAAATTGTGTGTGTCTGGTCAATGATTCCATGTAAATAACTGATTCAGCCCTGATTGTTACTATCAAGTCACGCCCATTCGTTGCAAACTTTGTGGCAACATCTTTATTTCCATGTCATCGAGTAATAATGACATTGTGATCTGAATGTTAGCGATACTCCCAAATTAAGTAAAAACAAGGCAGCTTACTGCTAGGATACATAGTGGCCTTATACCTGATATCTTTGATATACACATCCTGAGCACACATAAAGGCAGGATCAGATCTTGCTCGAGGACGCTTGCTAAGGCAGCTCATTGGCTGCGGCATTCCAATTGCACTATGAATGGTCCTGGATTCTAAACAACGACAGGGCATCCTGAATAGGTGGGAGTCGTGACATGTAACACTTTGTAATATTAATAAAGAATGTTTTAATCTCTATAGTGATTTCAATTTAAGTTTATTATATGTATTTATTGAGATATATGCCTGTCCAGTCTTCCTATTGTGGTTAGCTATTGCACTGATTGTAGCACTGTGTTCCATAGGTGGAAAGATTTTGGATGCAGAGCAACATAGTGGTGTGTGTTCTGGCCGGCCTTGGCTTGGTTTCGCTGAGACGTAGCATTGCTGCAAAATTGGTCAGTGAAGGCTTATTATTGTACATAGAATGGATATTTACTCTTCTGATTATTGCTCGTCACATAGGATCTAATTACAGGTATGTCTCTATACTGGACATCTATGTGGTGTGTACTTGGCATGATCTGCACTGTGTTCCTATTAATGTTTTTTTTTTTTCTAGCATTTGTGATCAAAGCGGCAATTTTGTGGTGGATAAATTTGCAAGGAATATTCTGATGTCGATGCCCAGAGATGGAATTATTTTGCTTAGAGGGGATCTTCCTGGGAACTCTTTGCGTTACCTTCATTATTGTGAGGGCCTTCGTCCGGATCTATCCCTAGTGGATCAGGAGGTGGGTGGATGAATGATATAGCTAGTATTTGTATTAATATAATAATAAAACCTGTACAATGATACACAGCCGCATTTTCATGGAAAATAACGTCTTGCTAATTTGTGCAATTTGTGATCTCTATTATACAGCTGACATACCAATGAACCAATCTGAACTATGTCAAAATGGCTTTCAGTTACAGTACAATAGCAATAAGATTTGTCTCGTATAATATAGAGTCAGAAGGTTAGGGTTAGGCTGTGGGTGGGAAGGGATCATAGAAGGGTAGGTTGGACTTTAAGAAGGGGCTCGATTCTGGAAGGTTAGGGTTAGCTTGTGGGGAGTGGATGGATCGTAGAAGGGGAAGGTTAGGGTTAGGCTTTGAGGAGGAGCTGGATTGTGGAAGGGGAAGGTTAGTCTGCAGAGGGACAATAGATCGTAGAAAGGGGAGGGTTAGGCTTAGAGGTGGGGCTTGATTGCGGAAGGGGGAAGGTTAGGGTTAGGCTGCAGGAAAGGCATGGGTGGTTGAAGTTTAGGGTTAGGCTTTGAGGAGGGACTGGATTGTGGAAGGGGCGAGTTAGGGTTTAACTGCAGGGATGAATTATAGAAGGGGAGGGTTATGGTTAGGAGCAGAGAGGGGAATGTTATTGAGATGATAGGGAAGGGCTAGGGTAAGGATTAGGATAAGTGTTAGGATTAAGGGAAAATCTTACCGGCCGGGGATTTAAAACTTTTTTTTTTATGAGACATCTTTGTGTCTGGCCTCATCTTTTAGTCTTTTAGCATCCATCCTTCATTGTCTTATTGGTGTCGGGAATGGCTTTGTCAAAATCGAATTGTTCTTACCGCCAAACCACACCCCTGACAGGCATAGAGGAATCTGCAGTTGCTGGTCTCATTGCTCTTATGTCTGGATATGCTGGAATGTGTTTCCCTTGTTTAGCATGGATGCATATCAGAGAAACTGTCTGCCATCTTGGCAAAACCATGTTGAATTGCAGGGGGGGGGGGGTAAAATGAATGTCAGTGTGTACATGCAGGGAGAATACTTTATTGTTGCATGTTGCACACAGATACTGACCAGTGTTACTGTTACACTGTTATTACACTGGTGCTGGAGACATCATCTCTCACCTGTAACACTGATTACAACTAATGACATTTACCTTCCCTGCAATTCATCATGGTTTTACCCACTTGTAACTTTACGCTCATAAGTCTGGATCTGGTGCACTGTGCATTTTATATTGTAAATAGCCTTGAATGCTACTCTCTTACTGATAGTCATAAGCTGGCCATACACTATAAGATAAATTGTTCCAATCGAAAGATTTTTCAGGAGTGGGTAAAACCATGGTGAATTGCAGGGGAGGTAAATGTCATTAGTTGCAATCAGTATTACAGGTGAGAGATGATGTTTCCAGCCCAAGTGTAATAACAGTGTAACAGTAACGCTGGTCAGTATCTGTGTG
>JABWIB010002142.1:9230-30814 GCA_016617825.1 Platyplectrum ornatum | reverse complement strand
TTTACCTCCCCTGCAACATGGTTTTGCCCATGAGAGAAGTCATGAGAGTGAAAAGCTGAATCTGGCCCTATGTGTGATAACAGACTTTAGATCCTGTGGAAGTTTGATGTCTACTTTCTGCTTTTCAGTTGCAGCTTCCATGTAGATGTCCACTTGTTTCAATGGGTAGACTAGGAAATATTGAGAGAGAAGAAAAAACACAACACGCCAATATTAGTGTATTAGTATCAACAATAGTTTGTTTTACCCAAATATGGGTCGTGAATTTATCTCTGTGAAAATCTGTGAAATTGGGACGGAATCACAGAACCAACTCCACTTGTGAATGAGTTGTGTATATGTGTACCAGAAGTCAATGATAAGCCAGCAAGTAAAAACAACTCTTGGCACCTATCTCCTCCTATATACCACCTCCTTAACGTTAGCCATAATAGATTTTTAGGAGAATTAGATATCCTGGTGTGTGTGTGTGTATATATATATATATATATATATATATATATATATATATATATATATATATATATAAGAAACAAATGCTTAACTGAGTTTTGTTGTGAAAAATAGGTCCACACATATGTAGTGTATATAATGTGTGTAATCTCCGTATAGGAAATGGTCGTTATAAAGTGCTTGTAATTCACAGGATGCAAGTAAATTGTTATAATGTGTTATTAAATTGGTCAAGTCACATAGTGATTAAAATTCACCCCATACTGTACAAAATTTAATTCATGGGTGAGCAATTAATCCTCCACAATAGAACAGCTGAAAGTAGCCTGTAGATAATAAATGAAATATTGGAACTCATGTGGTCCCATTTCTATGAAAGCATACAGTGAGGGTCCATGTTCTGATCAGCTGGTGGTTGTACATATTGCACGGTGTAGATGTTCATGCATAATTACTGTACTCCAACATTTAAACCTCTATCTTGTAATCCGGATTGCTTTCTCTTCCGCTGTGCTCATGGTGTATAGATGATGACCTACGAATGGTATTTACCAATGACTGCAAAGCACTTGGAGCGCGTGCGGTTTCCTGGCAACAGATGGAGTCCGCTACGAACAAAACTTCAGGATGGAACCGTTCTGTTTAATCTTCAGCATTTCCTCAAAGTAAATGAGCAGTAAGCATTCCCATTGTCTTTATATCTTGTTAGTAGGACAGACTTTCCATTCAAGTTGTTGATAATAATTTTACATTTACCAGCATAAGAGCAGGTAAATGTTTTGGGGTTTTTTGTTTTTATTTAATATGTAACTTTTTTACATGGGGTATCAGGTAAACATACATATCACAAGGCTCATGTCCAAAGGCACAGTTGGGCAAAAACTGAGACGTTGCATTGCAATATTTGTTCAGTACCCCAACATAGAACAAGGGTTCTCAACCAGTGAGTACAGGATAATTGAACTGGGTTATATGGAGGTGATGGAGGGAACATAGGTCTAAGAAAGTTTGTAAATTTATATATGTGCTAATAGCAGGCACATAGGACCAGATCCCATGTTGTATTTCAGGGGAGGTATATTGAATTAGTTGCAATCAGTATTACAGGTGAGAGATGATGTTTCCAGCACAAGTGTAATAACAGTGTAACAGTAACGCTGGTCAGTATCTGTGTGCAACATGCAACAATAAAGTATTCTCCCTGCATGCAAACACTGACATTCATTTTACACACCCTACAATTTCGACATTGG
This sequence comes from Platyplectrum ornatum, assembly GCA_016617825.1. NCBI lineage: Eukaryota > Metazoa > Chordata > Amphibia > Anura > Limnodynastidae > Platyplectrum > Platyplectrum ornatum. Next base: position 29,108 of record JABWIB010002142.1, on the reverse strand, counting down.
TTCTTCAACATTATTTTAATTCTTTTTTTTTATCTCCAGTAAGGAAACGTTTGTATGCATAGGATTAAATGAAGGCGATCCAACATGGAAGAATACACATACCCTGTGGCCTTGGGGAGTCTGTGAGAAGCTTGTGCCTAAAAGTAAAGTTTTCAATGCGGAGGAATGGATAACGCTGACCAATAATCTGTATAGCTGGACAGAGGAGTATGGGAAGTATGTATAACATTATGCAATGCAGTCTTGTATTATTGCTTTTTGTTTCAAGTTATGCATGAGGAGAGGTTAAAACATCTCCCATGTCCTTGAATAGATTGAAGGAAAATACTTGTGACCTTAAGCGCTATCTATAAAATGCTGCCCAAAAATGTACTGACACCATCCATTATTGTAGCCTTCAAAATGATAGTTGTATCACAGATATTATAATCTATAATTTACAAAGATAGGACTGATACACAGTTGGGATTAATTAGATGTTAATTGGTTAGAAGCAGATGCACGCAGGATGAGTACAATGAAAGCTGTATTCACATCTACACGCATGGACAATGTCTGTTAGATACTGTGGCGTCTCTTCATCAGGGGATGGGCCAGCGCATAACGGCTCTCCAAGAGGGATTGTAATCGCTGGTGGGGGGTGTTCAAGTATGAATTGGGTGTAAGATGGGTAAACGCACTTCTTAAACTTAGTGCAGTGGAATTTCCTTCACGGCGTGTATGTATACAACGGAAAACACATTAACAGCTCTTTCATCTATATATTTATTGCTGTGACTTAGTAAAATTCTTTTTTTGCGATACTTTAAAATACTGAATGAGTTATTTCGTCTGCCCAGGTTTGAGAGTTCTTCCTGGGAGGCGATTGCTAATGAGGAAATGTGGGAAGCAAGGTATGTACTTTCATACAGTTTTCAACATTACCATAGCAATCAATTGTGTTAAAATAGAATAATCTGGAAGTTACGTAATGCCTGGGCTTTATGAGGAAAATGTATAATAGTTTTATCCATTCCACTTCACTTAAAATAATAGACATCAGATAAAATTACTGCTAACTAGGATGTATTATGTACTCTCTCTCATGGAGTAAATATGGAGTAAACATTTTTGTAGAGACTTCTGTAACATAGGTTATTATAGTTTTTTATATGTATGTCTTTTTACTGCTTTTAACTTAGTGATGTCCACTGGCAGATAAAATACTGTATTTCCCAGCTTGTTACATAAATAAAGTGTCATTTATTGTTATCTCCCTTATCCTGGTCAACTTCCAGGAGGATCTCTGGTTTCATACAGTTCTTCCTGGAGCTCTGCCTTTATCTTACCCCTTATACCAGGCGTAGATAACCTTAATCATTCAAAGAGCCATTTGGACCTGTTTTCACTGGAAAACAAATTGGGAGCCACAAAACATTTCTCCAAAACTCCAAAAGTGAAATGTAATATAACATTGTATGTACAATGGCCAACGTTTCAATTAATATTAGGCAGTCTTCGTCAGAACAGCATACAAGCCAATAGTAATTGAAACGGTGACCATTGTGTGTGTTTGTATTTATGTCTATAAAGGCCTCCTTTTCCTCCTAACGTCCGCTTTGACGCTCTCTAGCTTCTGAATGACGATGGCATGACGCTGCCCTTCAGTAACACAGCACAGCTGAATCCTGTGGCTCTCCCGATCCTCCGTGACTGGTGACTCGGTTCGGATCAGGGAAGCCGCAGGAGACTGCTTAAAGGGCCGCATGCGGCTCCGGAGCTGCGGGTTGCAGACCCCCGTCTTATACTTTAAATATAGTGTATTCTATCCACCTCTCCCTTCACCATGTTCCATACATGCTCTTTTACAGAGTAAAGACATCTTTCTTCATCTTTGACCTGGCAGAATCCACTCATTTGACAGAAGAGGTCAGAAATCAACTCTATCTTTATTCTTACAAGGTAAAATAACTCATTTTTTTTATATATATATATATATATATATATATATATTATCAGTTTGAATGAAAGATAGATCTCACAGAGAACATATCAATGTCTTAGTGTTAGAAGAGAATAGATCTAGATGACAAGTTAGCAGTGTCCTTTATATTTTATTTTATATCCTGTATATTTTTTCAGTTGTATAAAGATGTCATAAGAAAACAAGATAATCATCCTGTAAACTGGCACAAAAACTATGCCATTGCCTGCGAGCGAATGCTGCGCCAACAGCGACATGACATTGATCCGCAAACGCTTCTAAACGATGCCATCAAACACTTCACTGCCTATGTCAGCAAAGCAAAGGACGATAGCCAGAGAGAAGCCATACTGCAAGCCATAGACTACTTTAGAGACCAGGAGCTACAGCTAAAGGCCTCAAAGAAGAGTATGAAACAAAGTTCATGACATCCCTTGGACAGACCCAGTACGACACAAAGTGGAGGCAGAACCATTATTCCTGAGGATTCAGTCTGCTGTTTCATTTAGAGCCAATGACACAAACTTAGGACTGGATCCAGATTTAGGAAGCTGCTTCAGCGTTCTGCTGTCCAATCACCATATGATCCTAACTCTTGTGTGTGCAAGGGGAGACGCCACCCCTTGTGCACAAGGAGTTTATGACACCAGGACTTACGAGTGCTGACAGGCCTATTTACCTCAGTGGCCACTCTGTTATCTTGTACTTTTTGAATTAAGTGTATTGTGTACTGTGTATGTCTAGCAGAATAAAGAAAATGTCTGCCACTGTAAAGTATCTGAAACTGTAACATGTCACATATATAAAATACTATAACAATAAGGCCTAGCTACAGTAATGTGCAGATTTGTATCTGTAACATAAAACACAATATAATTTACATAAAAATATATTTGCAAATTTATGACAAGACACGAGACTTCAAAGCTGTTAGCATGGTCCTAAAAGTCCTATTTTACTGCGAACAGTAAGTCAGTATGAAAAGAAGACTTCCCGACCGGCAGGTATCTCCAACCGAAGACTCATTAAATCCCCAACTGCAACCCTTATAGCATTATGCTTTCCCATTCCTTGCATAAATTTTTGAAATACAGGCAACCGACGATGAACTTCACAAAATGGTGGTTGCCGAAATCAGTATCTAAATAATCCACACGGGTGCATGAAAGGTATAGTCTAAGATACACAAAAAAAGAGTGCTTCAATCACACTGCAGTAACCAGCTTGTCATTCTGTCTGTAATATAAAATGCAGAAACATTAGTTACACACATTTACAAATCTAGGCCACCGGCCACAAGTACCAAACATTATTTTTAAACTAAATGAATTAAATCTTATTTAGTGTTAAGCTACAATATAACACCTCTCAAGACTTCAGTTTCTTCTTATGCACATGTTACGTTTGCTTCCCTCTACAATGAACTCTGGATCAGATCTAGTGTCTCAATTTCTAAATATTATGAAACAGATCCTAAGATGTACAGAGTATCCAGAATTAGGAAACCGCTCCAGCTTGCTCAAACCTCCAGTGGCACAGGCCCTACCCCTAAGTTTTCCATTACATTCATACTTAAAATGGCCAGAGATCAAAAGTGTGGACCAGTTGCCCCTTTGAATGACAATTATATTGCTCATTGTATTGTATATTGCATCTCTTATGTGGGAGATAACCCATCTTCAAGTTAGAAGATGGGTTCCAATAACATCGTTCCAATAACACCGCTTGAATGTGCAGATTGTAAACTACGATTTTCCAATCTGACCATACTTGTACAGTCCTATGTCATAATCAATACATTCCTCTTCACAAGTTGGCAAGATGTCTCTTTAAAATATTACAATTCCTAATGTACTTTTTCTCATTACAATACGCCTTTTAGTCAAACAATAATTCCTTACAACCTGAGCTGTGAATATCATTTTTATGGGCTTTTTATCATTGTTGTTCAGCATCCATCTTCAAATATCAAATAATGAAATGAAAATATGTTTGTGATTTTCATAGCAAAATACATAAGATGTATTAAACCCTGACTGACTTTAAAATATGAACTTTGCCTACCTCGCTACAAGCTATTATTAGTATGTCATCAGACACAGAAAATAATATATGTATTATTATATTCATTTGCGATACACACTTCCAGAGCTTGATGTAGAGTTGTACAAAGCTGGTTATAGCGTCTGCACATTCCAGGAAGGTGTGTGTATGCATGAATGTGATAACGGGTTGTATGATATATAATGTGAAGATGGTGGTGAGGTCCATTCAGTTACACAAGCTAAGTGCCGCATTGAGTTGAAGAACAATTTGAAAACACAAGCATATAGACTTTAACAGTCATTGCCAAACTTTGGTGTAAGTATCAATGTACACAACTCCAAATCAGGCTTTGAAAACTTTAATCTATGGAATGTTACGATGAGTTTTTTTTTTTCCAAACTGCTGCACGTGTTGATGTTTCATCTGTAAATTCGAAATACTGTAATTTTTTTTTATACTTTTATAAAGCATTTTTGTGATTGCAAATAAAAGACGTTTAAATTGGATTAATCTGTGTTGCCTGTTTATGTAATCTGGCCAACACTGTCGATGGAAGCGTAGTGATTACTGGCATTGCCTAGGTGGCAATCTCCAGCGTTACCAAACACCCAAAGCTAGTCTTCTGTTTCTTCATTCCGGTTGCACAAACTTGTAAACGGGATCCTATTTTTACTTTTCTTAATTACTTTCATATTTATACTTCCTTCTATTTGTTCTCCCGTTGATCTAGTCCTAATAATTAGCCAGCTCCTGCTGACACCGTGTAAAAGGAGACTTCTGAGTCTCCTTTATAAATGAATTCGGTTTCAAGCATCTTTTATATATTTTACTAAAGCCGTACAAGAGAAAATACTCATAATTGTTCTTTATTTTATTATGACAGTTAATTAATAGCAACCTGTTTTAATGAATAAAGTCACTCGGAGTCTTTCTGCATTTCCTAAGTAGAAGGCAGAATCCGTAGGGATTCTTTTTCTCCCAATTGTATAGCTTGTAGACTCGAAGCACCGTATAGCCCCCTGTATAGAAATGCTCGCTAATGAAGAGGGAGGGCTAGAAGCTTGTCTACATTCATAGATCACTAGTGAGTCATTCGGCAAGAAAGGGCCCCCTTACCAGGCATAGTCACAGTTCCGTGGCATTGTACTAGCAAAAAGGCCCGATCAAAGGTCTCCTGTGGAGCTTGCATGGTTCCCTTTCATACTACGACCATAATTAAAAGCACTAATTCTCTTTTAAAATGCTGCAGGATGCCATGTAGGCATCTGTCTGGAGTGTCCTTTGTGATGTCATAAGCTGTTAAGGACCAGTGCCGAGGGCTTTTCAGCAAAATGCCAGTCATGAAGGTGATTCAAGACGAGGGTGCGTCTAAAGCCCTGACAAGGCTTTGACTGCACAATTCGATCTGAACTTGCCCCTTGTCAGCTGCCAGTAAATAAATCTCAAAGGGGAGAACGCTGAAGTTTCATTACCTGATCCACCAGCCTTTGTTTGATTTGACATCACACAGGGGGAAGCTCTTGCCCAGTCTTTCTCTAAATGTGAAGATGTCCAGTGGAGCCTGAGTAGTCTGGATAGGGTTCAGAGCAGAACCTTTTGCCGAGTGTCAATAGTTGTAACAGTTCAGCTGTTCGGAAGACAAATAAATGGAGGAGCTCATTAATTCCCCTTTTGGCTTTCGGTGGCTTTTGCCCTTTTATCACAGAATTATTAGGCTCCTACTCATCTTAAAGAGAAAAAAATGGATAGAAGTTGTGGAGTGCTAATTGGCCAGGACTAGCACTGAAAGACTGGGGACTTTAACCGACTTGAAAGTAACTTCCCTGCAGGGGAGAAGGAAAAATATGGTTCCCCCCCTTAAAAACAAAGGAATTGGTGGCCAGACGGGTTGTACCATTTTTTTTTCCTAGGACCCATTTAGAAGCATGCATTAAATATACATCCCTCTGCTATGCTTAATGCGGAGTATGTTATGGGAAATGGTAGAAAAGAAAATTCTTGGTTGGAAAACGGAGGTTCCCGCTGACAGGTTGTTGTGTATTTTATCACAGCAGCTGAGAACCAGCTGCTACCTTAGCACGGAGACCATTGTACACTTAATTATTTCCTGCCCTTTTTTTCTTTTGGGGGCTGTGTAGAAGTAACCACATGGTTAAAAGAATTTGTATAAATACAATGAGACGGCATAAACAGACATTGCTACCGGGGTTTATTGATTTTCATGTTGAACTTGAAAGAAAGTATGTTGTGTGTGTGTGTATATATATAATATATACATGTAATATGCATTAGTAATCTCTTTTCCCAAATCAGAATATATAAATCTATTTATTAAGTTTAGTTTACTAATTCATATTTCTAAAAAAGTATAATACCATGGAGCATGCATTTATGAATAGTAGTTCTAAAGCTTTAATTATACTTTAATTATAACAAATTGTAGGCAATAAACAGGAGAATTTCCGTCTGGGGAAACATCCCGTTATCAGCCCCACACACTGGGAGTGATAATATGAATGGGGAGGGAAGTCCTGCTCTGATTGGCAGGCATACTGCTAATGTGATTGGACGGGATCCCTTTCAATCAGCACAGGACTTCTCTCCCCTTTCATATGTACCTCTCTGTCAGCTTGTAATGGTTTAGCCAAGCCCTTACTGTATTAATTAAATCTAAACTTCCCTCCTTCCACATTGCAGACATGCTTTGTCCATGTCCCATCCAGCTGTTGACGGAGTTGAATAATGCGTTTTCCGCTTGCAGCGTGCAGAAAATATTCACATATCTTAAATCTGTGTCTGTACTTATCCCAGTTTAATTAAGAGTGCAATATCTAAATCTGTATCGGTATCTTCAGTGCTGTATAAAAGGGAATACAGTACAAAACAAAACATGGAGTTATAAATTAGCAACATCGATAACAAAGCACAAAATACAAGATGGAGAACAACATGGAGTATAAGAACAGTGCAAACATAAGTACAGATAGAAGTGAAACAGGAAGCATGGCTATACTAGCATGACAGATAATGAAGGAAGAGTGTGAAGAAGTAGTCTGTGGTGAGGTAGAAAGGGAGCCCTACTCATGTGAGTTAACATGCTAAGCAGGAGGAGGTGAACAGAATTGGGATGAGGAGTGGTAGGACAATCTGAAGAGGTGGGTTTTAAGGCTTGGAGGTCGTTAGACATCCTAATAGGTTGAAGTAGGTCATTCCAGTGTAAGGGGCAGCTTTGAAGAAGTCTTGGACGTGTGAGTGAGAGGTAGAAATCGTGGTTTGTGAGGTGGTGGTCACCAGTAGATTGGAGGAGATGGAAGGGAGGGAGTATGAATGGAGATAAATGAGGAAATAGGGAGCAGAGGTAAAGGAGAGAACCTTTGAATGTTACAAAGATTTATATTTAGTAACGTGTTTCTATAGAATTTAGAGCTTGTCAACTACCAAATAGGATGTCAGAATAGGAATAGGATGTTAACTACCAAATAGGTACCTAGCTGTAGCCGCTCGCCATTAAAAGTGGGACCAGGCCGGAATAAACAATGCACACGACTATCTACAGAGGCGCTCACTTAAAAAGGGCTGAAATCGAGATTGAAAACATAATAAGAGCAGAAAAAGAGGTCTGTTTGTGCAAGTGGAAGTAGTTATAAAGTGACAATCTAAAAGTTGTGATATAGAAATTATTACAAGTGAATGGAGATTTATTGTTTTTCAATAAAGGCAGTAAGAGTAGTGACGGTATGATATACCCCCTTATACACCTCACTTCAAGTCATGGATATAATGTTGATGCGTTGATATCTGAATAGTGTCGCCCAGGTTTACTGAACTGCAAGTAAAAACATACATAAGGAAAAGAAGGGATGTTGCCCATAGCAACCAATCAGGTTCTAGTTCTCACTTTTCTGTTGCATACTAGAGAACATCTAGAATCTGATTGGTAGTTGCTATAGGCAACTTCTACACTTTTCCTTTCCAGGAGGGTAGTAAATGTAGACCATATGTAGCTGCTCTATCAAAATAGTTTGGTATAGGATTGGATTGCATTACCCGGAACCTGGATCTGACCCAATAATACCCCGTTCACACAGACTACCCTGGTAAATCTGTTTTTAACGAGCAGGGTTGTTAGCTGTGGATCTGAATTACCCTGGTAATTACCCCTGTTCACAGTGATTACCCAGGTAATTCACAAACTACCCTGGTCAACACCATTCACACTGAACCAGGGTAGTTAGTAGTAATTTTAGCGGCGTTCACACTGAGCACACCCAGGAAGTTGACTGAATTACCCGGGTAATAGCCCTCTGGGTGAACGGTGTATAAGAGACTATTATGATGACATTATTTGGTTTCTAAGTATGCATGGTAAAAGTGACCTGATTGATTAATCAGTAATTAGCATGTATACTGGGCTATGGAGCTTTTCAGTTCAGGAAACGCCATATTTCTATTCTAATGCTGTTTTCAGTTTATACTTGCCTCCCCTGCAGTTCAGTGTTTGGTTTAGCCAAGGTCTACACTTGCCCCCGTTTTGCCCAAACTCTGGATCATCCCCTGGATGTCAAGTACTTTAACTGGGCTTTAGTGTGTGAAACCATTTTTAAACATTCAACATAATTCATATAACACGAATATGTTGAGAGGACTTTAATTTCAACACTAATGTGTAAAAAAAAAAATAATCAGATGTTAACCTGAATGTCTCTTAACTAACCCCACTTGTAGCAAAATGTGTAACCTGATGTTTACATTGAAAAACCTTAATAAAGAGCAAGATCTCCCCTGATATTACAGTGAACAATAATTACGCTAAGTAGAACTTAATGAAATCCCGGGAGGCTGTGTACCTTGCAGAAAGTGCATGCTGCTTTAACCCACACCTGCGCCCTCATGAGGCCCAGGCCTTTTCACAAGTCAGGCATTTTAGTCCTTGAAACCCATCTGCACCTGACTCTTTCCACAGGCGTTCTCTTTTCCCCGTTTGTGTATTTTCTTATGTAGCGTGATTTTATTATTTTCACTTTCTGTTAGTAATTTTTTTTTTTTTTTTTTTTAATAGAATATGCCTTGCTTATACCACAGAGGAATTGCTGCTTCATTAGCATCTGTGCTGCAAAATACATTTAAAGTGGTATTATGCTAAGTAATTACTCCTACAGGATGAAAAATTAAAAATTCTTGCACAGCATGGAATTAATCTTGGCAAGCACCTAGTTTGGTAGCAGATTTTCAACAGGACCACTTAACAAGTATGCATGGCAAGAAAACCATTACCAAAGGCAAATCCTCCGAGCAATATATACTATTTGGCTGAATGAAATATTAAACCTGCTACAACAATTTTCATGCTTTGCATTCCTAAAGCAGATGCAGTGCGGTGATGCCAACATTTAATAGGAAATAATCTGACTTGCCTTGTGCGCTTGACCCAGCAGAGGGCATAGCGCATAGCTGGGCCGTGCGTGTTTCAGCCCTATAAGCCACTGATAAGGTTTGTGCAAATACGCAGTTCTCTGTGTAGTTTTAAATAGGGCCCTGAATTTTACATATAAAGTGAAGACTTTTTCTCAGCCATTATTTTTTCGTTTATTTATTAACACACTGATTGCGGTTCTTGTTATATTTAATGAAGCCTCCAAAGAGGAGCAATAAAATTCAGATAACATTTCCTAGAATACACTGGATAAAAGAAAGATCCGTTAATGTTGTCCAGGGCCTAAATTTATTAAGCAGGGGCACTAAAGAGTGGGGATGTTGCCCATAGCAACCAATCAGATTCAAGCACTCATTCTCCAATATGTAAAATGAAACTAAGAGCTTGAATCTGATTGGTTGCTATGAGTAACATCCCTACTTTTCAATCTCCCTGCTTGGTAAATTTAGGCCTAGATGTCTATTTTGCTATTTGGAAGCATTATGAAAAGTATACTACATTGAATTTTATTGTGTTGGGTTATTTATTGTGTGTAATGTTATTCTGTGCCATTTAGAAAACAATCATTTTACGCAAATAGAACAGTGCTGATTTTCTGATGGGCAACTTCCCTACTTTCCAATCTCACTGCAATCTCACCGCTTAGTAAATATACCCCCTAGTATATGTGTATTACTATGTAAGGATATTTTCTTTTAGATTAGATTACAAATATAGCCAAATTAACTATTAAAACAATTAAACATTTAAACAAGTACAAAAATGTCCAATTATCTGTCTCGCTACCCGCTATGCTTTACAGATGCCAAAGGAAGTGGTGGAAAGAGAGATCTGGTTCCGTTATATATAGAAATATAAGGATGGGGTACAATGGATAGGGGAAGTCAGCCCAAAGGATTGTCCTAGAGAGGAGGCACCAGACAATATGACATACAACTAGTCTGGCGGGGGGGGAGCATGATGATGGGGTGACCATCTGGCATTCATGTGAATCAGTTGCCTTCAGGAAAATCCTTACAAGACAACATCATCTCTGGAATGACATCCATAACATACTGCACGCTGCACATTTCCATTGCCATGTGATTAGGGATACACTGTAAATATGCTTATTTGTTTCTAATATAGTTATTGCCAATTCGTGTCTGGATAAAAATATCATTTGCACAACACACATTTCATACTTCTCTTGTATATAATTTTTTATTATCTTTTATACCTTGTAACAACGTCCCCCTTAAAGGCAATGATCACACCTGCTCCTCTGGTGCTTATTAGGCTGGAGACTGGTGTGTCATATTGTTCCTGCTGGACGGTGTATTGATTCGCAGCACCAGGGAGAGAAGCTTTTTGTGATTTGCCTCTGTCCCATAAGCAACATGTCAGATTTACAAAGCTGGTTAGGTGAAATGCGCTTGGTTTTTAATTCATTATACATAGGGTGGTTGTTGTTGTTGTTTTTTATCCATTTGCTTGGCCACGTTAATCTTCATGTGGCCGGCTCAGCCTACCACTGTAATGTAGGTCATGAACATCGCCGTGCTGTAATTCATTGTGCATCATGTTTTCTGCAATGATTCTCAGTAAGCCGAGTTCTTTCCATCCATATTGTTCAGCAAAATTAGTAGATGTTCCATTTTTAATGCTCGATATGAATGACTATGAGGCAATATTGAAGAACAAACAATTGAAATTAAATTAATTTTAGGGTTGTCGACTCTTCCGCAATTGCAGGAGACTCCTGGAAATCGATCGGTACTCCGGGAGACCAGTCAGTTTCCCTCCCACCTTTGAGATTGGACTAAAAGGTATGATGTCACTAAAGGGGCAGGACTTGATGACTTTTCACCGTCATGTCCGGTCCCTGTGCAAATTTTATGGAGAGCTGCAGTTTGCATATGCCTGCTTTAGACAATTGCTCCCCCTTCCTCCCAACCAGCCTAGTAGTCCCTTAAAAAAAAAAATATCAAGGGGTTCTAACCAGTAATTCTCACACAATTACCAGCAACAGCAAATCTATTATTGATCATCATTCGAATCACGGCTCCTATAGAAAACAGAGCTTTGGCCTATCTTTACTAAACTGCAGAAATGGAAAAGCTGTCAGCTGGAATTTGACAGGTTGTTATTGGCGCCATTTTTACCTTTCCATTCCAATATAACCCTTTGTTTCTTATACTCCGTTCACACAGACTACCCTGGTAAATCTGTTTTTAATGAGCTGGGTTGTTATCTATGGATCTGAATTACCCTGGTAATTAACCCTGTTCACAGTGCTGAATTACCCTGGTAATTCACAAACTACCCTGGTCAACATCATTCTCACTGAACCAGGGTAGTTAGTAGTAATTTTAGCGCCATTCACACTGAGCACACTACCTGCTTAGTTCAGTCAACCCGGGAAGTTGAATTACTCGGTTAATAGCCCTCTGGGTGAATGGGGTATGAATTACCCGGGCAATAGACTTCTTTGTGAATGGGGTATTAGGGGTCCAAATAGCCATGGCCACCATCACTATGAGTTGGGCCCAGGACGTCATGACCTCACGATGTCTGCCCAGGCGGGCGATAGGCCTGCCTCAACCACCTTGACGCCAATAGCAGTCAGGCCTGCTGCAAAAGAAGCTCTCTATTCCTTCTGCTGCACGCCAGTATATGGTGCCAGGCCCCTGCAGGGGATGGGGGCAAAACAGCTGGGCCCGGGACTGTCCAAACTGAAACAAAACCCAGATTATTGAGTTATCCTGCCTGTGCCCAGAAAAATAATGTACACACAGATCACAATGTTATAGTCATATCTCTCCCATCTGAACGTGTCTTTGTGACACTGGTGTTGGCAAGGCATTTGCTGACTCTCTACCAGCTCCAAATACTGCCCGATTGGCAGTGATTTCCTACATAGATGAAACCTCTGTTGTTGGTCAACTACAAGTCTCAGGATGTCTTGAAGTTCCTGGAAAGCCGCAGACCGCTTGGATAGTTTTTACAGCAATGAATCCCTGTCCTCTTACATTTTCCCCATTTACTCAGGCATACGCATACAAGGTGTGTTCGATTTCATGCTGGTATGTTGCCCAAGTTAATTGGAAATCTGGTAAATCTGCTAAAACATTTAGTGGTTTAAATTTTTTCCTGTTCTGCAAGTAACAAAAGTGCTGCTTTATTGTGCATCTTTCAACAAGTTTAATTTCATTTGTAGATTAGTATTGGAAGTTGCATTTCCACTCTGTTGCATACTGGGCATTAATGATACAAAGAGTCCATTGTTTCCAGCTCTGAAGCACTGAGCTGCAGGTCAAACCCTCCACCACATAACACTGTGGCAGAAAAGTTCACCTCTTAGTAAATAAAGCGTGTGTTAGGTGTCCAGGATAATGTTCTTCCAGGTGAGTCTGAAGAAATGTCTTTAAATGAGGCTGTTACATATTACATATTGATGGTAATTTACTATAATTAAACGCTGTTAATGAACTGTTGACATATTAGTTTTCAGTATTGCAGACCCTCCAACATGACCCATTCCACCAAGTACAAAATACTCTGTTCTAGAACTTCCAGCAATCAGTTACTATGGTAACCACCATTGTTACATTACTCAGACATCAGTTANACTATGGTAACCACCATTGTTACATTACTCAGACATCAGTTAGTTCATTATAACCAGGTGAGTGACAGCTGAAAGCCCAGGAGCGGAGTATTATGTACCTGGTGGAATGGGTTATGTTGGAGGGTCTGGTATTGTGAGTAGTGTGAGATTGCTATGTGCATGCTCGAATGTGAATGTAATCCAGACCTGAACATGGGGCCACATACAAATATCATATCCTCCATTTCCATTGTAAATGACGCTTGTGTTTTTAACACTTGGTATATGGAATATGGGCCGGCTACAGAAATCTTGGGGCCCCGGTACACCCAGATTTTTTGGGCCCCCTCAGTAGTGATAACACTAGTAACAGGGCTCCCTGAAGCTTGGGGCCTGTCACAGCTGCCCCCCTTGTCCCCGCCTCAAAAATATTAATATAATATTTAATATAAGTGCATTTGTGCAAGAATTACTAAAAAAAGGCAATGCTAATGCCCAGGGTAATGAAGAAAAATAGTTATTTAAAATGATTTATGCAACTGTTGTCATTTGTTGACTTGACTTAAGGATACGAATAGTGTTTTCATTATTGTGGCGAAGTAGTAAAAGAATACATTTAGATGCTACTGATTTGGTTTTGTATCAATAAGATATTGTACTGAAAGTATTGAAGGGGGTTGTAAAAAGATTAGTCAAATACCACATATAAATCCTGAGCTGTTATTTCCATCACCATAACAATGCTCTGTATAATGTGACTCTTAGTCCTTTCATACCGGACATATTCATATTATACTGATCTGATAGACCTATGAACTCTCCTATGAGATATGAGATCTTTAGGCACTAATGATTTAAGCTGGCCATACACTATAAGATAAATTGTTCCAATCGAAGGATTTTTCAAGAGTGGGTAAAACCATGTTGAATTGCAGGGGAGGCAAATGTAATTAATTGCAATCAGTATTACAGGTGAGAGATGATGTTTCATTGCACAAGTGTAATAACAGTGTAACAGTAACGCTGGTCAGTATCTGTGTGCAACATGTAACAATAAAGTATTCTCCCTGCATGCACACACTGACACTCATTTTACCTCCCCTGCAATTCATCATGGTTTTAACCACTCTTTAAAAATCTTTCGATTGGATCAATTTATTTTATAGTGTATGGCCAGCTTTACTCAAGAGTTGGCAACTCAAGAGTTTCAACTCATCATGGTTTTACTCATCATGGTTTTACCCATATTTTACCAAGTCATGAGTGCCTAAAGACCTGAATCTGGCTCTATGTGCTTACGCAACTGTTTGTAACATATTTGTTTTTACCATTTTCAGAAAATGGCATTTTTGGAAGGACAGCTAAGTAAGATGAAAATAGTAGCTTTATAAAGGAACATTGCTATCTGATTATAGATTTAATGGTATAGATTTGCAAAGTTAAGCTTACAGCATTGTATTGTTCTTGATGTGGTGCTGTTATCATCTAGCATTGATTTAGATGACACAGGATTTCATCCAACCTTCTATAAAATAAAATAAAAACTCCCCATTGTTTGTGCCGGTTTCTGCAAGACTGTCCTTTATTTTGTAGCGCTAATCTATTCTTTATATGCGTGAGAAAGGCTAAATGATTATGTGGGATTTAAAAGAAGAGATGATTGTAGCACTTTATATAGTTGGGAAATAAAGAAGCACTAAATGCATTAGACACTTGATTGGCCAGATATTGTTACATACTTAGAGCTGTTTGTTTGAGTTTAAGATTGGTGTTGTAGGTGGAAGGTACTGCAGTCACGTGTTGTATAAACAAGTGCCTCTGAAATCTCAATTAGACTTTACATGTTACACCTACACTATGGTCACCTGTAGATAATAACTTGCCTGACTCATCTAATGCAATGACCCGGTCCCAGCGGATATGATCACAGAGACTTTGTATTTTAGTTCAGTGTTGGTATATACAGTATGTTACATACAATGTTCTGGTAAAGGTAACATGAGGCAGTGAATAGCTTCTAATGCATTTATAGGCATACGTATAAACGTTATGGGGCCGATTCAATCCCCCTTCGCGCGATGATTTCTGCCTTACGCTATTTGCGTAAGGCAGGAAATCTCGCGTTTTTTCGTTTGCACCTCATAGAGGTGTGTACAAAAAAACGCGAGGTTTCAGTCCCGTAATAGACGGGAAAAACACTTCGCGTTTTTTCCCATCTTAGCGCGGGATTGAATCGGCCTGTATGTGTCCACAAGTGGGTGATGCTAGAATTCTTCTTTATCTGTAGATAAAAAAAAAAATGTTATACTGGCAAAATGAAAAGCATGCATTGAAATCCTAGTTACCTCGTAATCCATCACAACAGCCAAGAGCAATGTCTTCTAAGAAGTCAACAACAACGAGTGCAGAATATTCAATAACGCTGGATCTTAAGCAGTAGAGAGAGAGAGTGACTGGACTAGGATGTGATCATGCCTGTTTATGCTGACTAGAGCACTTCACCTTAATAGCAGTCAATGGACTAGATCCAGCGGTAATGCACACAGCTCATACAGTACAGGGGATCCTGCTGATATGATCTACGCAATATAACCTGCCGTCATAAAGACTTCCTGCAAGGAATCCAGGATCAGATGGAATGCATTCCTATGTGTACGTATGCATGCACAGTGGCTATTTATGCAAACCGCTTGCATATAGATCCAGGAGCTGATCCAGAGTTTGCCCACATGCAAGGCACAAACATAACATGGTTGTGCGTCAAATTCAGAGTTGCTCTTTTTTGTCTATTCTTATATCACCCTATTCTATATTTTACTTTATGTATGAAATAAATGTTTATTTTTTAATGTTTAGGTTCATTTTATGGTGTTGTACATGCGTGTCTCTCTAGATTCACTGGAGTCTGCAGCCACTTGCTGCTTTTTCAATATTTTATATGTTTTCTATGATTATGTACTGTATTGTAAATAAACAGAAACAACAGCATATAAGTGGCAAAAACTTTTGGTACTTCCTCGTCTTTACGGCCCCCCGATAGGGGGCTGTTTTGGAACGCTGCCGCTCCAGTTCCCGAGGTCGGATCACCTCATGGCTGCCCTGCCTGGATAGCCAAGGGTCCCCTGCGCACATACATGTGTTCAGTTTTTGCATCGGACACTGAGGGCTGGAGTGGTGCCCCCTCGAAGCCGACGCAAAATCCCCCCATTGACTGGGATGGGATTGGGGGTTGAGGCTTTAAACCGGAACCGCTCCTGTTCCCGCAGTCGGATCTTCCTGCGGCTACCATGGCTGGATAGCCAAGTGTCCCTGGAAGAGGCACATGCTACTCTCTTCATGTTTTGGACCCCGAGAGCCGCAGCGGCACCGGTTAAAAGATAGCGAACGTCCCTGCAGTAGGTAAAAACAGGGGGCTATAAAAATGAGGACATAGCAAACTTATATTTTATTTAAATATGTAACAAATTCATGTTGATCTCTGCCTCGCTTTTACACTTGTCCAAAGAGGTGATTATTAATATCCCAATCACTTTCATAGGGTTTAATGGAGCAAAAATCTTACAAATTGTGCTTACAACATACTTAGGGTGGGTGTAAGTCTAAAATTGCAAGCAAAAAAAAAAGGGAAATGTACATTTGCACAGAGGACATTCATAACACTAACACCCAATATCAATAGTGCAACTATTCATATGCGCAAGCAGCCACAGATGGACACTTGCACCTATCATCCAATTGTTTAGGTCATGGGAGTAAGTAACTGTATTTATTCAATACTTGTATTGTACTTTTAATCTGAGATTTTAAACATATGTGCAATGCAAAATATACTGCAATCATTATCAAGACAAGTACAAATTGTTTCAGATTGTGCATCATTACAATGTGTGATCACTGCTTCTTGCCACTCCCCTGGCTCGCAAGGTACTTACACCACCTGGACCCTACCCATGGGCGTAACTACCACTATAGCAGCCATAGCAGCAACTATGGGGACTGCAGCCCTAGGGGGCCCGGCAGCCCCATTCCCAGATTACTGACGCTCCCCAACAGAGGTCCGGAGCTTCTGGGAACAGTATCCCTTAAATGGACCCACAGCCAGATTAACTGTTGTGTTTCTTATTGTTTTTTATGTATTGTACTGCAGTTTGGGGCCTCCATGTTCGTATATGTATATATATAATGTGGGCCCCAAACTTCTACAGAATATATACAAACATATGTTTGTATATATTCTATAGCAGTTTGGACCCCATGTTATATATATATATATATATATATATATATATAAATATATATATATACGTACATACATACAATTTTTTTGTATAAAGGTTTATACAAAGGTTTGCTATGGGGCCCAGCCTTTTGTAGTTACGCCCCTGACCCTACCTAAAGATTTTACTTGAGACATGGGGAAGTACGGGTAGTACGTAGGGACAGAATCCTGGTCCGCTCTGGTACTGCAATGCCCGCCCATGCACAGTACCAAACGCGGTATTGGCCCATTCTAGTGACCATAAATTGCCCCCTTTGCATAATACAGGATCTGACCCTCTGTTACCCACATTCAGTGAGGATTTCTTATTACACATGTGTCTAGGAATTTCATTTGCTTGATGCAGCCAGGATCAGGGATCTATATACTGGGGCTTACAGTTCTGTGCCATAGAGAGGTCCTTCACGTGACCCAAAGCCATGTCGTGGCGCCTTCCAGATTAGAAAGGGCATAAAAATGTCTCAATGGTGGCAACATGAAAGTTGTGCCACGTACATATTGCTTGTTGATGTTATCATTCAGTACATGTCCCAAAAAGCCTGGTCTGTGAGAAACATAACTTAGATCATGGGCTTCAATGCACTTTAAAATCTGTTGTGACAATGTAAAAAATAATCTTTGTGTACAATCTGTATAATCAACTAAAGCTCATACAAAATTAATTGCTGACCTCTGAGTCTTGTTCAATTAACACCTAATTACAAGACGGCATGACCCCTGATACGATCTGTTTACTACTGCATATTGATTCCAGGCTGAACGTCCTTGTAACCTCAAATGAGTCCTTTCTGTGAAGCTCCTTGTCTTACTTGCCGAGCTGCTAGATGCTTCCCCACTGAGACCCGCACATTAAATTTATATTTATGTTATTCATTACCTTTTGATCACAATGATGTGATCTTTTTAAGTTTTTCAGTTTCAGATTGCAGTATAAATGATTTACTCTCAGTGAAAAGAAACAGATAACCTGTAATAAAAGTAAATCAATGCCATGTTATAACAACGGTAGAGTTAAAGCAAAGCCTGCTAACCCTTTCAGTATCACGGAAAAATTAGGAATAAGTCGGGAGGGTCTTGGATGGTTGGGTGGGGGTTGTCAGTACTAGGTCTCACCTAGGGTGCCCAGAGACCTAGCTCCGGCCCTGCTTAGGCATCTATTACACAGATCTTCATTTTAAATGAATGATACTGAACCATGTTCTGTTCTCTTCATATGAAAAAAAATTTAGTAAAACATTATTTTAAATATATAAGTTTATTTGAAATGTCGGGAATAGTATCCCAGCCATTTTCCAACAGGTACCCCCATTTTCCTCCCTCTAAAAACAGCAATTAGATGGAGGAAAAGGGAGGTCAATTGGAGGATTGCTGGGATTTTAACACTAACGCCATCTTCTGATGGCATTAGTATTACTCCTGGGGGGAATGATAAACTCTGCTCCAGGAGTTAGTAAATATTATGACAACTGAAGATTTGTAAATATAAAAATAAGTCATTTTAATGCGATAATGCTGATTGTGATTGTAAACAGAGGCCATCATATGCGGACCATGAAAATATTATGCCTTTAACAATGTGCATGTGAAGACTGCTGTCTCTCTATAAATGATAATAAAAACTAATATCAGTGCAATGCATTCATTTACTTTCTAATTACTGACACTCGTAACTTACCCCACTACTCTTAACACCTGTACATTATAGGTTTGCTCGATGCTGTGTGAATATATAGAACAATAAACAAATTGCCCTTGAAGGAGACACATAGATATACATTAAACTGTGCTTCAGTCTGTGCTTCAGGTATGTATGCCTCCACTCCTATAACCCAGGGATGACAGATTTTGGGCAATTCTCCCAGTATCCAGGGGGGGACCTAAGGCTGAGGCAGTGATTTAATGTAGATCATTGCCTCAGTCCTGATCGTTATTATGAATGGGCGGGGCTTGATCACATCATGTTTGCCGTTCAGGGGGCAGGGTTAGGGACATGATTTATGCTGACACTTGGTTTTTCTCAGGGGGGAGACACAGAGGGGCCAATTCAATTCATGTTTAAGACGCGATAAAGCCGGTTGTGTGAATTTTCGTGTCTATTACTGTAAGACTTAATCGCGTCTTTTATACGCGACGCTATGAGCTGCGAGCTAAAAAATTTTCTTACGCTATTTGCGAAATAAAGAAAATATCGCGCAAAGCAGTATTGAATAGGTCCCCAAAAGTTNACATACTTACTATAACGTCTGGTTAACAATTGGGGATTTTCAGGTTGACCTTTCCAGTAATATTGTATGATTATAGGTTCAGTCTTGGCTTTCTTTTTGTTTATAGGCATTCTAGGCAACCTCCCTGCTGCTGCCTCCCCCGTACTGACAAAATACGAATTTGCATACCTATTATCCTATACCTCCATAGTTTCAATATGATGCAGGGCTGGAAGTGTATACGGGGGATTGCCATACCGGCACTTCTCCCACTGATGTAATACTACAAATCTCCTTTGACTTCTGTAATATCCAGTGTTTCCATACCGCCACTTCTAAATATCCATACACCCACTTCTAAAT
>JABWIB010002141.1:35128-58288 GCA_016617825.1 Platyplectrum ornatum | reverse complement strand
TGGTTACACATAATGCAACATGATTAGGGACTCACCTACTGGAGGTGCCTTGACGCTTGGCAGGTGAGCTTAACCCAATATAGCTATATTGTGTACTAAACCTCCTCTATATGTATGTGCTGACACATAGTGGTATATATTGTTTGGTATGGAGCGCCGGACTTTCTCTGTTCCCTATATATATATCTATATATACACACACACACACACACACACACACACACACATTATATAAATATATATACACATACCATTTCAGTAACGGGATGCAAAGTGAGCATGCGCCTGGTATTATGGAGCCCAAGCTAGTAATAGCATTACTGGCTTGGCTTGGGCCTGTTACCAAATTTAACGACTTTCTAGGCACTTAGGTCGCCTAGTGGGTGATCCGGATCTGGGCTGATCTGTGTTTGCAGTGATGTAATCTTTTGTGCTAACCTTGAGATAATATGGTAGAAATGGAAAGTATAGTATCCCATGGATAAGTGCCAATGTTAGCCACACATGCTAATCTTGCTCATATTTTGTTTTGATAGTTAATACTACACACAGATATAGTATAGTTTTACACTGTGATTAAACGAATTCCAATGTAGACTAATAATGGTCATGTTAAAAAGCGAAAGTGACACATTGAGGATAACAGTTATATAATGTGATCCTCCGGTGGATATAATTAATAACTAAACACAAGGATAAGCTTTCACAGATCATCAGTACAGATCACCAGCAATTACTGAACCATTTGTTGGCAGTTAAACATTAAAACACTGGTAGCTAGAATAATAGCAGCTTCATATAAATTGTATAAGAACTGTACAAGCTACTCTATCACTGGGACAAAGGATCTGTGTTCAAGTATAAATGTTAAACAAATAGAATTAACATATTGGAGCACATCCAGGCTTCACGTTTACCCCTCATTTCCGGGCGTTTAAATAAAATTTTGGCAATTTAGCCCAAACTAGAACACAATATACCTATCTAGGCTTTTCAAAGCAGTTCCACTAGTAACCATTATAACTGTGACACCCCTGGATGGGTTAAAGGGTTAGAAGTTCCGTAACGAAAGAACTGGTTCAATCTTACAGGTCTGGGAGGTGAGAAGGTGACTATAGCTAAATTTATATGTGGCAAATACCTGACAAAAAGACTGTGTGCCCTGAGCGTGATTGGTGACAACAAGGTATTGCTGGAGCCTGATTGGTGCTTCAACGCATGTACATGGCGCAACTGTTCTGGGATGGGACAAATGGCCCAGGGGAGAAGTATACAAAGGGACTGACACTCATAAGCGCGTTGATGGGTTGTCATCTGGTGGTGCTGCAAAGGAAGGAGAAACTCTGATGACTGAGAGCGCACAATGGCAAGTGGAATCAGAAGAAAGAAGCAGATCCCAGGGTAGGTGGCTGTTGGTGGCTGACGTGGAGAGACTACTGTACCCGCTGATAGAGGATCTCAGAGAGTGAGAACAAAGCGGTGGAGAGCCTTGAACCTAGCTTTGCCCTGAATGAGTGGTGGAGAAGGACATCACGGGCAACGACAGATACGAAGTATACAAAGCAAGGAGATACTGGCCCAGGAGAAGAGAACACTGGGGTGAATAGGCAGAACATTCAGGCTTTCGGGGATGCTGACGAATGTCCTCTGAGTTACTTTCACTGTCCCAGTATTTCGCTAGAGGAGGAGATTCTCGAGAGGCCACCTTCCTCTCCAGAGAGTAGTATGCAAGAGAATGAGGGTCGTAATACAAACCCTTTTATACATCCACTGAGAGTGGAGCTAATAATTTAGTCTAATATATAAAATCTATATATTCATCTAGAATTCCTTTATCAACTATATATATACCGTATATTGTGTGTCATTCCTAAAGCCAAATATACCACACATACATTATAGAGTGCCCCCTAACACCTATTTACTTTATACAGTGTGCCAGTCCTGATCATCACTATAAGCCACATGTAATACAGCTACATTGAGGGGTTTCTGGGCTACCAGAATCACCCCTTGTGTTTGCCACTGCAATGTACAGTATAGACATGCTAACGCCTTGGCCTAAATTTACTAAGCAGGGAGATTGAAAAGTGAAGATGTTGTCCATAGCAACATCCACACTTTTCAATCTCCCTGCTTAGTAAAAACTCAAGAGCTACATACAGAAATTATACACCATGTCCAATGTAATCATAAAAGACCATAAACAAGTGGTACCCTAGACAAGAGAGGTTTATTCAAATAAAATTACAATGTACACTATTTAACTATGCAAAAATGTGTAATTTCACAGAATGCACATAATGTACTTTTGTGTTTTTTGGTATTTGTCAGTTCTGTGCATTAGGAAAGAAGGAAAATAGGTTGTTTCTGAAGAGGATAGAAAATGACTAAATACATGAGTAATTGTTCCATCAAGAACATTTTACAATTAGTCTCCTTTTATGAGTACATCTACAAATAAGTTGTCTGTGATAATTTTGTTTTTGTGAAAAGGTGTCAGGCTGTTAGTCTCCCGAAAAACAACAGTCATTTCAGTAGCTAATGTCAGATGTGTTTGACGTTCATGTCAAAGGCTTCCATATTTCATATAAACACCAAACAGGGAACATACTTTCACTTTAAATTTAATGAGTCCCCGAGCTACAACGAGAATGGCGCAACATATGCCCCGGCTCCGGGAAACAGGAACAGGTTCTGGTGTAGGAAGAATTGCAGTTATTAAAATTTCTATTATTACAATTATATTATTCTTATGCTGCTGTCATTATGTGCAGCTTATGTGTAAAGTTTCTGGAAGTTACTGGAAATATATTACTGTTCATTAGCTAAATAACTTTTCCCATCTATTAATCATGGTTGCCAACTCTCCCTGAATATCATGGAAACTCCCTGTAAAGTGAGTGATCTCCCTGACTCCCTGAAGTGTTGGGCAATCTCTCTGATGCTGATTTAGTTCAAGAAAACATTATGAGTTATGAGGATAGAATTCATACAGTGGGGCCGATTCAATCCACGGTTAAGGCGCGGAAAAGCCTGTCATGCACTTTTTCGCGTCTATTACGGTAGTTAAAGATTGCTTATTGTTATACACGGCTAAAAAGAGCGATTTTTTTCTCCCTTACAATGTTTGCGTAAGGGGGAAAAACATTGCGCCTTAGGAATTGAATCGGGCCCAAAGTGTCCTATCTCTATACAGATAAGGAGGTCAGTGGATCCTTTTTACAACTTGGATCCTTTTCTACAATAAATACCGGTGCTGCCATGTTTATTGTAAAATAATTCTCATGGCCTAGCTAGACACACCCATGGATTTAGCTATCCACAGGACACACCCCTTTGCTGGTCCACGTTACCCTCTTTTCAAAATCTCCTTGAGATCCATTTGCAAAAGTTGGCAATCCTGCAATTAATCCAATAGCTCTACAATAATTGGAAGTCCAGTAGGTCCTTGAAACTGCATTCACACCAAAATATATTCTGTCCGAATCTTAAATTGTCTAAATGTTAAATTGGTGTGGTCACATAGACACTTCAGAGACCTCATTCAAAGTGGCGACTCTGCCGGCCAGGCTGGCAGAGTCGACGCTGGTGGACGCAAAGCCCATCTCCGCAGCCTTGCAACTGCGACTCATGTAATTGCAGTAAACTGCAGTAATAACTGCTGGCTTTTATGAGAGCAGCAATCGCCATATGTATACAATAGCATACAGCATCCGGAGCGTCTGCGCTTTTAAGCTTAGCGCACGGTTGAGGGTCATATGACATGCCCCGTTTTTGCGCAGCTCTGAATCAGGGGTACCTTGATAACATGCAGGAACTCTGAATCAGGTCCCAGATCCACACTTCCGCAAGTCTTGCGTTTAGATAACTTGTGGTTCTAATCAAGTTTTTTTTACACTGGTGTTTCTTTTGTACTACAAATATTTACACAAATATTTTTTCCTTGGATCATTTCGCAAATATATAACCATGAGCTATAAATAGGTGAACACATAGACACCTAATAGACATCTAAGACTGAAGGTAGAGTTTACAACAGCTTCTAAAAGGAAACATTGAGGTCTTACCTATAGCAACCATTCATGATTTAGCAAAAGTTTCTGAAATATCTCATTGCTTTTCACACTAACAGCAGCAGGAGCAGAACGTGACAGGCTTGGAAGGAAGTGGGAATCAAATCTGGATGGACAAAATGAGATGGGGCTGGACTGAGCAGACCTGACTATGGTAAAGAAGCCTATAAAGACTACCATAAAAGACTATGGTAAAACAGCACTCAGCACTCCAGAAATGAATGCTGAACGCTGTTTCTAAATACATTGTGAGCAGCAGTGCTGTAAGCCAGCTATAAGAAACAGACAGCTTTAAACAGTGCTCAGCAGAGCTTCTTGCAATGTTTAAAAAAGAAATAGCATTTATTTACAGAGTTCTGAGTGCTGTATGACGCTGTCACGGGCCCCCCCTCTTCTCTCGGGCACCCAGTTACGCCACTGACTAGTAGAAAATTAGCAAACTCTACAACCAATAAATGGTACCCTGTTCACATAGACTACCCTGGTAGATCTGTTTTTAACGAGCAGGGTTGTTAGCTGTGGATCTGAATTACCCTGGCAATTAACCCTGTTCACAGTGCTGAATTACCCTGGTAATTCACAAACTACCCTGGTAATTCACAAACTACACCGTTCACATGAACCAGGGTAAATAGTAGTAATTTTACCGCCGTTCACACTGAGCACGCTACCCAGGTAGTTCAGTCAATCCGGGAAGTACCAGGGTAATAAACTTCTTTGTGAACAGGGTATTACTCGTTGTAATTGCAATTACCATATGCATCATAACTGTGCTATAACAGCAAAAGTTTTTTTCTTTTGCCATAATGTTCATGAATGATTGAGAACCGCTTTACATCGCAGCCGTGGGTGGTTCATGTAGAATTGGGCCATTGAAATGAATTCAATATTTTTCTTCTTTCTGTAAAAAACTGCTATGTTGCTGTGTGAAACCCTTAAATGTACCATTCGCAGCCACAAGATTTGTTTTGTTTTTCCTTGCTCAGCGTGCGGGAAATAATCTCAGGCGAAAATGAAAAGCTACAAAGTTTCACATTATTTTTAGAAAGAGGAGGAATTTCCCAGGAGTCGTCCTGCCAGCTCCTTTTTCTTTACACGGTCGAAAATTTGCAATGTTCCTAATGCACGGGAACTCAAAACATGGTTTAAAATGCCTTTGTCATCTTCGCTTTCTATGTGATTTACTTGAACTTGCCTGATGGCGTTGTTTCTGTCTCTCTTACCATATGATATCTCTTAATCCATCTGCTGTGAAACTTTGTGGTGCTTTGTGCTTCAAGATAAATTTTAGCCCTGGAGTTGGAACTTTACTAATTAGCCTATAATACTCTGTTCACACTAAGGGGTATATTTACTAATACTATTTACTGAGAGCTCAAATCTGATTGGTTGCCATGGGCAACTTCCCCAAATTCGAATTTCACTGCAATCTCCCTGCTTAGTAAATATACCCCTGAGAGTTTGAATCAGATTGGTTGCTATGGGCAACTTCCCCACTTTCCAATCTTACTGCAATCTCACCGCTTAGTAAATATACCCCTAAACCTGGATCTTTCACAGGTCATGCTCGAATGACCCGTGTCAAGGTGCAGTATGAACGGTGCCTCTGGAAAATCTCAGGTCAAATTTAGACCGGGGGAACAAAACAGGTTTATTCCTGAGTCTGACCAGGTTACCGCAATGTGAACTGGCAGACCTTGGTTTTTCTATCTAATGAAGCCTGGAAAAACTCCTAAAAAACAGGTTTTGAAAAAAAAGATTGCTACTTACAGAAGGAAAATGCTGGGTCTGTGAAGTAGTCTGAACGTGTCCATCCGAACACTAGTTGAGGTGCCATGCAATTGCCGCCTGCCACCAGATTCTTTTGTGTCATAAATCCTACACATTCCCTGACCCAGTAAAGCCTATTCTGGCCTTCATTGTGGGGATTAGGCATACAGATATCAAACAATACCCCTCGGGGCAGATATGTGAACTTAAGTATGTCTGAACGTCCAATCGCAAAATTTGCCGCACACTTGCGTAGGTCGCCTAGTGAACATAGATCTTTATAGATCTTTATCCAGTTTGATGTTACTGACCACTGAGTAAGGCAGACAGAAATCAAATAAAACTCCTCCAGGGCCAGATCCCAAATTCAGTACCGTAGCCTGGAGATCGGACCATAACATCTGCAGCAAGCATACACGGATAACACAATTGAGGGGATTTGCGTAATCAGCTTAATAAACTTCCTAGTGTCTGTAGATCAGGGTTGCTGGCTTTCAGTTTCTGCCTTCAAGGAGATCTCAGTAGGCAGAAAGTAGAATTTGCATAGGGACATGCCCTTCCTGTCCAAGTTACTGGAGTCTCCAGGAAGAGGGAAAGTTGGCACCCCTGGCATAGATCTGTATGCAGTTTGAGGTTCCACACACTGGTGCCGCCTGCAACCCGACACATTTCTCTGTATATAAAATATGGAAATTAAGTTACAAAGACAAGCAAAAACACTTCTTTAAAAATATA
The DNA here is from genome assembly GCA_016617825.1 of Platyplectrum ornatum. Taxonomy (NCBI): domain Eukaryota; kingdom Metazoa; phylum Chordata; class Amphibia; order Anura; family Limnodynastidae; genus Platyplectrum; species Platyplectrum ornatum. The sequence goes on along the minus strand of JABWIB010002141.1, from coordinate 51,707 downwards.
TTATTTCATAGTACAAGCTGTTCTGAACAGGAGACACGTTCACAAACATCTACAGTATATTGTCAAAATTAAACTAAATCACATCCAATTTCAAGTCAATAAGCTCAAGTGAACTAAATAACCTACAGCTATAACGCCAGCACAAACACACAATTGAACTAATTAAATCGAACTGATGTGATAAAAGGCATCATGGCATTTGAAGGTCTTTTAGTTTATTTATGTGTTTACTCTGTGTGGCAGCACATAGATCACGACGGAATTAAAGAGAATTTATAATTAAACAATTTGAACGTGTTATTTACCTTACAATGTTTCGCTGTACTTTTGTGGTCTGTACGAAACCCACAGAAACTATTTTGTGCTTGGAACTTGATGCATATTTTGATGTAAATGTGCAAGGTAATTCTCTGTAAACGAGTAATGTATTGTATTACCAGCCTTCAGAATAACACAAGTATTACATTTCACAGGGTTTGGTAGCTTTGGAATGGGATTGATGGCTCCGTTATCCCTGTCACTGTTTAAAATTTGGCCGGATAGACATTTCAGGGTATATTTACTAAGCAGCGAGATTGCAGTGAGATTGAAGAGTGGGGGATGTTGCCCATCAGATTCGAGTTCACATTCTCCAGTGTGTAAAAGGAAACTGAAAGCTTGAATCTGATTGGTTGCTATGGACAACATCCCCACTTTCATATCTCACTGCAATCTCGCCGCTTAGTAAATATACCCCTTCCTCTCTCCATGAGCATCTACCACACTATCTATCCAGCTATCCGCAACTCCTCACTTGTTGCTAGTCTTCATTGAATACAATCTGGAGCACGGGCCCCTGATTGACTGCGGCCCACGCCAGTGGGTCATTGAAGTGGGGGGACAATTATTGGCAGCTCCAACACGTTGGCAATTACTGGCAGCACAAGTTCATTAAAGCTTCTAAAATATGTAAAGTGAGAAGTTGCCATAGCAACAGATTATAGAAATTATTTCCCCAACTACTCTGGAATAGGAACAGTTAGAATCTATTCATATAGACTTTGTCTCCACCATGCCATGGGGGCCCTCTAGATTGGAGTGAGGGGCAATTACTGGCAGCGCCAACACATAAATATGACAAATTCTAACCCATCTTCCTCCACCCTCCTGTTCCTCTACCCTATCCCTAACCCTCTCCTATCTCTGCCCTAAACCTAGCCCTCCTAACCCTTTCCACTACCCCAACCCTCCATTCCCCACTGCCTAACCCTAATCTTACCCTTCACTCTGCCTGACCCTAACCTTTCCCTCTCCACTGCCTAACCCTAACGTCTTCCTCCTCTGTATGTGTGTACAGTATGTATGTTTAAAATGATCCTATACAATTCAGAAATGATCCTCATAGACTCCAATTATGTCTATTTCATTGTATCTAGGGCTATGATGAAATTCACAAACCCTTATGTGGAAATAATGAATTATCAGAATGTTTATTCTTATAACTCCTCACATCAGCTCTGACAAACAAACAAAACAAAAAAACAGCGTAATTTTCTATACTGAAATTTCAGCCTGGGAAGTAGAAGCAGATTTTAATTAGTCCAATAATCACCACAAAATTATGGGGTAATGAAAATCATTTTTCAACATTTTACCATGCTGTTATGACTCCGCTGCCAGACATCTGCACAGTGGTAAGGGGAGCCGTAGACCTGATTGTCATTCTTCTATGCAATGATACCAATGATTACAATACATTTACATTATATTGTTAAAAAACAGTCAGAAAATCACATAAAAACCTGTATTTTTTCTCCACACAAGCAGATGTTACGAAATGCACAGCTATATACATTAATTACATCCATAAATATATCATTATAGATTTTTTCCATTCAACCATGTTCCTTTTTTGTCTTACATCAAGATTTTTGCATCATTTGTTGCTGCAAATTTTAATGGAAACCGCTATAGACTTTCAATCCAAAGCTAGTAGCAGGCAATATGATTCATCTTGACATCAATATCAATTATAAAGCAGTTTCTAGCAGTGGTAAATAATTCACTGTCATGTTAAAATCATTATAGGCTAACAAATTGGGAGTGGAGGTGACCTTATATGAGCTACATTTATAAAGCGAAAACCCGGTAAGTAGAAATGAGAAGCTATTTAACCAGAACTTATAATCTACTATAAATATGATTGTACATTCTCCAAACAGGGCAATAAATAGGGGTTACTGGTTAGGGGTTACTGGTTGCTATACATATGCTGTATTTTAAACATAAATACCAAATATATCATATACTTACAGTAACGTGTTTCAAACTTTTGAGAAAGAGACGATATTGAGGCTTGAAAGGTGTCAAATTGAGCAGCTGCACAGTCTCATCCTCTTCCCAGAAGCTGCCATCCACTGATGCCACGAACACAGCATCTGCAGAACATTGAGGGCAGCACCCGAGATCCAGAAGTGGAACTAGATAGTCGTTGGCCCTGTGCAAATGTTCTTTGGGCCCCATCCCTTCCAAGAGACAAACGTGCTGTTTCCCGAAATCTGGGTTCGTATGTTGGCTATATTAGCAATAGCAATCAGCTCTGTTGAATGACATTTTTATATTTTATTTTATTTTATGCCATGTTTATTGCAGTGGTTCCCAAACTGTGTGCCTAGGCTCCCCGGGGTGCCACAATGCTGTCATTGGGGTGCCAAAAAATGTCTTTTCCGACATGGTGGCATGTTGCAAGTGTTTCTTAGGAGCACAATTTTACTTCTTGCATAGGAGCTACACAAGATTTAATGTCAATCCGAAGTATTTCTGTCTTTACCTAAATAGTCATTACACTATTTTACTCATAAACTTAAAAAATGGGAAATTATTTTGTGTTAGGGGTGCCTTGAAAAATTATGGAGACCCTAAGGGTGCCTCGAACTCGAAAGTTTGGGAACCACTTGTTTATTGTATTGTTATATTTTCAAGAATGGTAGCACTTGGCAATTAAGCAGCTGAAGACTCATAGCGCAGAGGGGAACTTTTGTTTCATTATTTTCATATCCATTACTCCTAGGAATTTCATATTTACCCCTGTACCCCAACCACTGATAAAGTATATATATACAGAGTATATATATATATATATATATATATATATATATATATATATATATCAGAAACATCTGGTAATACAACACTGTGCAGATGTTTGTATGTAATCAGAATTACTCATGGTACTACTGAGGAAACAGACAAGTTACTAAAATAAAAAGAAAAATCTCTTAACAATGTAAAAAAAATGTACAGTGAGTTATGTGACTGGGAGAAACTCGTAGAGTGAAGACAGTTACATTATACATGGAACATCAAGTTCCCAAAAGTGCTACACTCATACAAACTTTTTCTGCTTGCACTTGCAAGTAAAAAACTTATTGACCCAGATTCGAACATACACAATGACGGATGTGTGACAGCCGAGAAGTCTATTTACCCAGACAGTCCCAGTTCTGCAATGTTCAAAGAAGGTCAGGTGAAAAATGTTATGTGCTACATTCAAGCTCTGCCATTATGATAATCATCTTTACAGGATGTTCCCAGTATTCTGCCAATGTAAAATAGGTTTGATGTTATTATAAAAATAATGTTACGCTATGCAGCTCCCATTACAATATGTTTACATACAGAAGACTGATACAGGCCCCAACACAGAAACAAGGTTAAAAGCCATTAGGTCTAGATCAGGATTTGAGTATGTAATGTAAAAACATGTAAAAATACAAACAGCGTAATAATGTCTAAATGTGGTGCATAATCATTCTCCACTATATATATATATATATATATATATATATAGCCAGCACCAGATAACCAACCTAAACATTTACTTTTTCATGCTAATTCCCTAAATTATCATATGAAAATTGGCCAGTAAGGTAATACAAATTGGATTGATTTCATAGTAATGATATTACATTTTATTGATACCTGCATCATAATACAGAACTTTAAGGAAGCTATATGACAGTCTGTCCTTACCTAGGGCAGTGGTTCTCAACATCTTTTGGTGTGTACTACTTACCCACTATTTAATCGTACCAAGTACCACTGACTAATCCTATTCTATCCTCCTTCTTGCTTCACTATGATCCTACTATTAGCATCAACTCCTTACATAGTTTTTGAGACCTTTCATTGATCTATAATCTAATATTCTCATGTTTAAAATATAAATATTTGCGGATGCTGTAACTCTATATAACCCAGCCCAGTTGTCTCGCAACCCACTAAAGAGTAGTTCAAGCACCAACAGTGTTACATGTAGCACTGGTTGAGAACCTCTGCTCTAGGGTATTTTTATGTTCAGAACTGCATTAACATTAACAAGTACATCTAAAACCAGTTTGATGTTCTAGTTGTGATTTCCATGATGATATATTTGTGAAAAGGTATTGATGAGGTGTTGCATTGGTGGAGCTACTGCTTAGACGACATGATCCCGCACCCCTTCCCCTGTGACTGGCTGGTATGAGAGGGAGGTAGGTGAAAGGGAGATGCGTCTAATGTAAGATGGAAAATGAAGGACTAGATTTAAAAGAGGGAGGGCAAGGAGGGAGATGTGTAATGGAGAGAGGGAGCTGAGAGATGTGTACTGTAAGGGTATCAGGGAGAGACCATAAGTTATAGTTAATGCAGGAAAGGAGAAGTGTTAAGTAGAGGATAAGGGGTAGGAGAATGTTCAATAGAGGGAGGGTGATGTATAACGGAGAGAGGGTATATAAAGGGGGGGGGGGGAATGGAGGGAGATGTGATATACAGAAAGAGATATGTGTAATAGAGGGATGAAAATATGAATGCAAGGAGAGAGATGAGTAATGGAGAGAGAGAGCAGGGAGATGTGTACTGTATAAGGAACCATGTGGGATCTTGTGTAATGAAGTTGATGAAGGAGTAGTGTTAAGGAAGGGTTATAGCGAGGAGGATGTGAAATACAGGGAGGACAGGGAGAGACGTGGAGTGGAGGGAGGGCACGATGAGGAAGATATGCAGGTAGGGAGATGTGTAATGGAAAGGAGGAAGTCTAGGGAGTAATATGTGGAATAATGGTATGGAGTGGCAGAGACAAGGATGTGTAAAGGGAGAGTGTTTCTTCAGTCCTAAGGTTATCTGTGCAGTAATGAAGATGAGAGGTGAAGTAAAGCTAATATGATGATGTAGGTAACAGCAATACTTCTTTTCAGTTGACATTTGTCAAGGAACATGCTCACACATTCATTACTTATGTTATTATTAAGAGAGTGTGAAGGAAAGCGGAAGCTTCACAATGAAAAAATAACATTTGTGAACATAAAATATAACGTGTCGCTTTTTTTTCCCACACACTAAACGCTTGTCCATGACATACGTATAGCTACACAAATCCCTTAAAAACTAGTATTTGTCATACTACTCCATTAAAGCATGTATGGTACGATTACCAGTACTACGTTTCTAATTTACCAGCTCGTACAGCTGCATTAGTGGAGTGTTGTGACATCTTGATAGATGTGTGAAACAATATTCTAAAAGTGTTATAAAGTAATATCTGTAGAGTTTTTTTTGAGCTGTGAAGTACTGAAAATCATATTTCTAATGACAGGAAAGCTCTGAATTGTTTCTAAAACTGGATAAAGTATAAGAATAATAATGTACTATTAAATGGAAATAATAGTTACTAATCAAATGGAATGAGAAAGCATTAATGAAGAGGTCATCTCATTTCATACAGTTCATAATGAAATTGGTTTAGAAGTTAACCTTTAAAGTTCCTTCAGGGTACCATGCGTTATGTTTATTAGGACACTTATGAAGATCAAGAAAAACATGCAGTGGATTTCTTACGTATTTATGTCACGTTCTCCCACAATATACTGTATATTTCCAGTATAAGCCGAGTTTTTCAGCACATTTATTTGTACTGAGAGTGCCCTCCTTGGCTTATACTCGAGTCATTGTTCTGGATGATGCAGGGATGTGCTGCTGGGTTAGTTATCAGTCCAAATAGCCAAATCCCGAACACATCGATCAACCTGTAACTTCATTTCCAATACTGTTGTCGCTTTAAAGCCAGATCAGTCACTCGGAGTGCAGCTGGCATGGTCTGGCCTTCTTATGTGTGGCAGCGTTTTCCTCTCTGTCCCCAGTTACCAGAGCTGCACACATTGCTCACTGCTAAGATGGAGCTAAGGTAAAGGAGGGGGAGACCATGACACTGGCAGGCAGCATGCCGCTCACTCAACACCCAGAGTCAATGCAATCCTATGGGGGCAATGATCCATCAGTGACATGAGTGACATGAGCCTATCGCAGTGGTGATAGACAGACATACTGGGGGGAGGCTTATACTCGAGTCAGTAAGCTATCCCAGTTTTTTCAGGTGAAATTAGGTGCCTCAGCTTATATTATATGTATCTACTTATACTCGAGTATATATGGTAAGAATATATTTCTAAAACTAAGGATGTCACACAGCAATTTTTTTCAAGTGTCAGGTACTTTACAGGCATTTTCCTGACACACTTGTTGGACAAATTGTTGTGGGATTTTTTGGATCAATAATTTGCTGTAGCCTGTCTAATCTATCATTGTTTTGCTGACAGAGAGTCTTATGCTGGGATGGTCATATGATAGTGACGGTCCGGGTTGACTTCTTACTAATGTGTATGGTCAAACAATGCTTTTACAATGTGTGAAGTTGACAAGGTTGTTATGTTGACAAATCTTAGGTGTGTGGTGTTATTATATTGGCCTTAGTGTTGCCGACAGTAAAAAATCATACGTGATTCACAGTCTTAACCTGCAGCCTAAAACGTCACAATAACTATAAACAAAACTGCAGCCTAACCCTAAATTAAACACAGCCTAGATCTAACCACATCCTAAGCTTAACCCTAAATTTAAACCTAAACTTTACCACAGCCTAAACCTAGTCCTAAATTTATTTATATTATATTTATTATTATTAATTCTATTTGCATATGCACATCACACCAATGGATCTGGCCTAAGTAAGGAACTCAGTAGCAAAGCTTTAAATAAGGATAAAATTTACACCCTCTGGATCCGGACCCTAACCATAACCACAGCCTAACCCTAACATAACTACTATGAGTACAGAGTACTAAACACTATCCCATCAAGTATACAGAACGCTGCATTCAAAGCAATTGTGATTTAATATTGTAACCTCCCTTTACTTACTTTATGATCTGCTATTCCCAAAATGGTTTGTTTTTAGCCCTTTGCAACACTACTGAGACAACAGTGCTTAGAGATAGCATATCCAGCAAAATTAATCATCATCAATCATGCATGCTGGGTGCGGACAGCAGACTTCAGAGTGTGAAAAGCGCTGCTACCACTTACTGATACTATTACCTAATTCTTGATATCAGCATTCACTTATAGGCTGGCTCAAACCCAGGGAGATCTGCTGATACTCCCAGCTGCCGTTTCGGAATCGTTAAGTATCCCTTGATGCGTCTGATTAAAGCAATTGATCAATACTAAACTCTGAGAAACATTGGTGTGGGTATGTTACAGACGACATCCCATGAATAAATAACCGAGATAATAGCATTTGTTTTACTATAAAGCTCATTCATAATTTAGCACAGATATATTCCATTACAAAAGGGGGGAAAAGCATGCACACAAAGTGATTACTGACAAAATACATTTGATTGGTGTCCAAGTTCTGGGAACTAACTGAAAATAACAAGAAGGATGGGAAAACACATTACTTATAGATGTGAAATACCTGTTATGCGTCTACTGTGCTTTCTTGTAGTATGGAGACCGGGATATTAGGATTTAACCGACTTATTATGCGTCTGTGTTCCTGTTCTTATTAAACATTCATATGTGTTATTATCTGGTGCTGGATTTTATGATGAGGATCTGCTGGGAGATGAAAGGGTTCAGTATTGCTGTAGTTTAGAACCAAGTTGAACGTGCTTCTGCCTTTCCACATTTTCTATTATCTTATTGTCTCTTTTGTACTTTTTTTTTGCTCTCTTGTTTCTATTTCACATTTCATCTATTTCACTTTTATTTTTATCTTTAGAAATGCCAATACCTTGAACTCTCTGCTGGGCGTCTTTTTAAGGCTCGTAGTCTGCAAATAGAGTTTACTGGTGTCCTCCAGGGGTTGTGTTAGTTAGGGAGGGAGTTCTGCTTTTGAAGCATGTTTAATTGTTGCTAAACAAAGTTTTCCTTGGATAAGTCAGATGCAAAGCAGAGTACACATCTATGCAATCATACAGGATATTATTCTTACAGTCCTGATAAGTATGCGATTCACATGTACACACTATACCAATTTACCATCTGATCTGAGATCACAGACTTGATAGAGTTCACGTTGCGGTAATGCGACTTGTGGTTTTTAGGTCAGTGCGTCAAATTGTGAATCGTCATTGCCGGCTTTCATGGTTTAAACAAAAATGTATATATTTATCAAATAAAAAACAAACTCACACACATTTTATTTATTATAATAATATTTAAAAAAAATTTTAAAATCTTTATTTACAGTTAATGAGGCAGGTAACTGTCCATAGGATATTACCTGCCTATTACCTGCCTCTACGGTGCTGCGCTTCACCTGCACCATGTCTCATTTCCATATGCTGGAGTCGCAAGGCACAGAGTCAGGCTTTGCGCCCTACTCCGTGCTATTCAAAGCCGATCTGTGCATGCACAAATGGGCCTGGCTGACCACGACGCAGGGCTGAATCAGCCCCTTCAGCACATTGCAGCACATTTCAAGCTGGTGTACTCAGCTCTTGTACCTCAACATAATTAAGTAATTTGGAGTACGGTGAACTTGCACCATGGTCAGAGGTGGTGCAAAAAGAAAATACACATCATAGTGTGAATTTGGCACATTATGACGCAAGTGCCAAGGAACTCCCTCTTCATATATTAGCATGCCAAAATATGCCCATAAGTGGCATAGAAAACAAATACAGATTCCACATGACATGGACTCAAATACAAATTCCACATCTCCAGGCTGGCAGCATGCGCATATTGGCTTTGAATAGCACGGAGTGGAACGCCCCTTTTCATTTCCATATGCCCTTTTAGCTGGGCTAAGCCTGCTAAATGTCTGGACATGGTATAAAAAAAAGTTTAAAAAAAAAATATTATTTAAATAATTTAAATGTGTATGTTTTGTTTTTTTTAAATAAATGTATTTTTTTTATTATTTTTTTTTCATTCATGAAAGCCGGCAGTGACTTTGGCATAACCCTCTCCCTTGCGCAGCCATGAATTTGGAGTACCTGCCGGCCGTACGCTGCGGCCACCAGAAACTCTGAATCAGGTCCCATATGATCAGCCTTAATAGGTGTGTAATCATATAAAAGCCTGATATTCAGATAGGCGTATAACCATATGATTAGACTCAGTGGTCGAAGTGGAAAATTAGAAGTGGCGGTATGGACATTTAGAAGTGGCGGTATGGAAACACAAACATAATGGATGTCAATGGAGATTGGTAGTTTTTCAATTACATCGCTGGGAGAAGTGGCAGTATGGCATACCCCTGTATACACCCCCACTTCGAGCCCTGATTAGACTGATAATTGGCTAGATGTGTAATCAATGATATGATTGTTCTAAGAATAGGAAAGTTGTATTGATTGTCCTAATAATTTCATAGGCGTGTAATCATATAAATGCCTGATATTCAGATAGGCGTATAACCATATGATTAGACTGATAATTGGCTAGATGTGTAATCAATGATATGATTGTTCTAAGAATTGGAAAGTTGTATTCACCTCAGTGAAGGCTTCAATTACAAAACATGATTGAAAATAGTAAAGCTGAAACTAGAAATGTGTTGGCCCCATAACAGAATTTTGATTGAGATCCCCCAAACTGAGATATACCCTGCTCCCTCACTGGGCCACAATCTAGAAGACTCCTCCTTTATGTGCCCTCCCAGCAAACACAATATAGTCAGCAGTGCAAAGAATCATGAGGAGCTACATCTATTCCCATACCAATGCGGAATGACATCTACCTGCGGAGGAGCTAAAGAGGAACCCGTGTTCATCTTATGGGCCGCACTGCAGAGGCACTGGCATCATTGTAGAGCTGGCTGAATGATTTGAATCATCATGTGGATTCTTTCCTCCACAGCGCTACTGCTTAAGCCAGATCAGAACATGATGAGAATGAGAAAGTTTGGTGCCTGGTGGGTGATTGCTGGGCCCCCTAAGACTCCGGGCCCGAACAAAAATTGCACCCATTGCGCACCCTACAACACTGTTGTCTGTAAAAATGCATACATTGATATATAAAGAAAACAGGAACATATAGCAAGATATTTAGTAAAACAGCATACTGTATATAACCCCTTTGAAGAAAATATTTCAGTTGTCATTTTTTTCTGTAAGTTACTGTGTCACAGCTGTAACTCTACTGCCCAGTGTGAATCCTTATATAGACTAACCTTACCAGCGCCTCTTTAGCCCCTAGTAACCACTTACTCGCATATTTATTTGTCACCCAGAAAGGTCATAACTGCATCTACATATTCAGCAGTCGCAATCAGACGTTCCATCTCCTCAGCTCACCACTGAGACATTTCTGATTTCAAAAAATAAAAGAGATGAGACCAAATCAGTGTTATTATCAACCCTGTAATTTTAAGCATATTTAGGATAAATCAACTTTAAACCCCTACTGAAATAAGCCATGCTAACAATTTAAATTACATTTTTTATGCATGCTTCACAAAAACTGGGAACCCCACTGTTTCTCCTGCTAGAATGGAAAGAACATTGAACTTTATGGAATTGTTTATTTTCTGCAATCCAAACAGCAATGGATGTTCTGCAACTGTTATGGATTAGTGAACCTTGTCAGTAATACTTTAAGCTACTTTCATTTTTTTACATTTACTACAGAAAGAATTCTAATTCAGAACTATAAGTTTAGTTAAGATCTTAAGTATTTCAATGTAAATCAGATTTTCATACTGCGCATCCACAAGTGATTTGTACACATTCTGACCTGTCCAGAATTATCCCCCCATCCCCCATAGCCTAACCGTAACCTTCCTGTTCTATGTTTCATTCCCACCCCAAAGCCTAATAATAACCCTTCCGTTCTATACTCAATGCCCGCCACACAGCCTCATTGAAGTGAATTAATTAAGGATTTTAATTTAAGGATTTTTTAAATGAATTTATTATTTAGGGATTTTTGGTTATTTTGGATCGAGTATTATTTGTTTAAACTAAATTTGGATGGGGCGAAACAAGCATAGTAAATGTACAGCCGATATAAAAGTGAACCGTCTAAGTAACCAACAAATACAACCAATAAAAGGAAAATAGACAAAACTCCCATTTGTGTGATTCTGCCCATGCAGAGCTGATTCAACCACTGCACCAATGCAGCTTTTAATTACGTAATCATAATAACAACAAAGTAGCAACTAAATATCCAACATAAGAAAACCACGAATATCTATTCTTCCACCATATTTAAATAAAAGGGGAAAGGGAGGGTGGTCAACTACTCGCAGCAAAAAATGGCTTCCTTTTCTAGTAGTGTTTAGGAGGGCCCCACTCTCATCACTCCCATGACACAAACTTCCTTGAGCTTATGCAGCCCTCACTCTCCCAAAGATTGTTTTTTTTGTTTTTTTTTTAAATAAAATATGTATTTCATTGAGATCAGTCAATCTGTGAGTGTCCCAAGGTCTGTTCTCTCAAATTCTTTAGTTGTGATGCATGCTACTGGAGAGTTAAGGGAGCACCACTTTGCAATGATATATATTACTTTCACATAAATATATGAAGACATAACACTATAGCAATTTGAATCAGGGCAGTGGCTCTTCCCTGGTGCAGATCCCCTTTTCTTCTTCTTTTGAGTAGGACCAAGTAAAACGAGTGATTACAATGATTGTACAGAAATCTCCAATAGTAAATACATACACATCATACTATTGTGTGCTATTGTAAAGACTTATTCTATATTTAATAAAACATCTAAAGGAAATTAAAAAATGAGGATGATGCATATAGCAGCCAATCAGATTCTACTTACCAGTTTGAATAATTAAAATAGCGTTTGATCAGCTATTGACATTTCCTTTTTTAATAGCTATATTTGAAATCTATATTTAAATTTACCTATTACAACAAAATAGAAGTTCATGACAGGGTCGTCATTGTGGTAACTTCCGTTTTCTGGACATTATTATACTCCCTTGTCTAATTAAAAGTCTGTCCACACAGCGGAGAAGGTGATTTTCTTTTGTCCTGTAAGTCATATATAAGCAATGGAATTTATTCAATTATACTGTCTGTATGAAGCTGTTAGCCTTGTATATAGCCTTGCAGCTCAGTCAAGACTGATTTGACTTACAGATGAATATCTTTAGAATAAATATATTAACTGGGATATCCAGCAGCACAGATTGGTAAATTACGTTACTCAGTTCCCCTTCCACCACATAAAAAGTAGCATGCTCTAAGGTACTGGCATATTTGGAATTGAGAGTGGGGTCTTTATATCATTGGGGATTCATGATGTTTGCAGTTCCAACAGCTGCCGACAGCGCCATCGGAGACAGGGAAACATAGGGTTTGGCTATGGGAAGAGGAAGATTAGGGTTAGGCTGCAGGGAGGGGAGGATTAGGGTTAGGCTGTGGGGAGGGAAGGGTTAGGCTGTTAGGAACAGGGGTTATGGTTAGACTGCGGAGAGAGAAGAGATGGGGTTAAGTTACAGGTATAGGAGGGTCATGGTTAGGTTGTAGGGAGGGCAGGGTTGTTGTTAGGCTGTTGGGAATGGAGGGTTAGGGTAATGGAAGGGGAGGTTTAGGGTAAGTATTAGGAGATGGGTTAACCTATCCACACTACGGAGTCCTCATTGTCACTCGCTTGGGTAGGTCATGATGTTGTCTACAACAGTCCCATCAGAAAAGGATTGTCACGCTACATCCACAACATTGACCATCGAATGGTGTAAGTTTAACAAAATAAGAATCCCTATGGTTTTATTTATTTTCATGCATGTCATTCTCAGTTCATCATTATTCCCTATATGTCCAATTGTCTCACTCTTTTCAAACATATTAGCATAAAAAGTAAAATCTCTGCACACAGGTCAAAAAGACAACACATCAGAATGTAACTTCCCTATCCCGTAGACATAGCAGGGAAATATTTAGCCTTCGCACATTTAATTAGCATAACTTAATGAAGTAAGAACTTACCAGTTGAATTTGTACTAGGATATAAATTCATGGGTATGAAGAGACATCATTACACGTAATAATGCATAATCTGCTGTTACAGAGATTTCTGTTTACATCAGAGACATTGCTTATGTGCTTATCTTCTCCTGGAAATTCTGCATTTTCCATTTCTTCCCCAGACACAATATCAGTGAAGATGAAACGAGAGCCTGCGTTAATCTGTGTAACGTATACTTGCTGGAGAAAGGAAACAAGCTGGGGAAGTCATAATAAAGTCACACAATGAATATTCCTGTCATTTTCTCCTTGCAATAAAGCGACAGAAAGTTTTGTGAAAGTCAGTTTGATTTAGTTTGTGGTATTATAAATTGCAAAGGACACAGCAGAAAGAAATGACAGTGCTTCAGATTTATCAAAACAGCATTGCAACCTCTTAGGACCTGATCCTGTCTGTTCACCACGTGGCAGGAGCAGGGCTCCACAGCTGTTCACATAGGTCGTCTCAAAGTCCTGGCTGATACAAATTGGACTGTGTGATCGCGTGAAGATCATGGGGCTGATCCAGAGTAGTAGAGTAGAGCGGGCGCATGGAAAAGGTGGCTGCAATATAGACACAGATCTTCGCCTCCATCTATCAGCTCCTCAGTCTGTGAGAAAACGGGTGTTCCATGATATGTAAACTAGTTGTTGGGGCGTGTTCAGACTAGCGCATGCGAATCTGCATAGCAGCAAATGAACACATGCGTCTGATAGGAAGGTGATGCTTTATTTCCCTGCCCTGCGCTTTGGTTTTGTGTTGCGTGTACATTGTTTGTGTGTATTTTCTTGCTTTTATTTTTTGGAGTTTTAAGTTTCTAATGATAAAGAATAAAAATGAAAAAAAAAAAAGTAAGGAAAAGCACACAAGGAAAACAGAAATGGGACAAAAAACAGGAAGCAAACAGAAATAAACATTCAAGATCAATTAAGTCAAAAAGACGCATGGTAAGCGGCACATCCAAGAATGACAGCTCTAAAATCAGCAGTGCGCATCATTGCGCACAATTCAGAGTAGTGACTTTTGGCAAAATAGAGCCACAGAGCATCCGCGCTACTCTTGCCCTTTCTCTGCGCTAGAACTCTGGATCAGCCCCCATGTGAGAGCAAAAGAACAAATTAAAATCCAGCACATTGTATGATTTCTGACTGGTCACCTTATCTAACATCCCTAATCCATATTCATTCTAGGAGAAAGGTACAAATTCAATGATAACAGTGTACAGCATGTTCTGTGGGGTTCTGTAGATTTCTGTCACGGGTCCAGACTTCTGTATAAGGATAATTTTGTGTTCACAGAAAGAGTTTGTTTTATTGGACCTGTGTAAGCTCTCGCAATGAGTTTCCATGGTGTTCCGCAATCAAATACTTTCCAACAGAAGGGTGCCAAGGGGAATGAGACGTAAGTTTGGTCAGCAAGAAGTGATGAGGGATGGTTGTATGACATGTGTATGACATCTGTATTTGTATGCATCTCACCCACCAATGTCTATTTATGTGGTTAACACAAAAAAATCATCCCATGATAATTGAACTAGTAATAACTAGTAATAACTCGGACTTGTGGTCTTAATGCTGATGCTGATGTTTAATAAATGTAATGCATTAGAAATAGTTTATTCAATTTTATTTTTTTAATGCCAGGATAGTAGCAGTATACCACCTACTATATTGTGACAGTGCAAAAATGCATTTAAATAAGTTTTTAATGGCTGCAGTTGCAAACATTGAAAAACCGTATATATATATAGTAAGAGCTGCAACCTCTGCAGTCCTATGCAGAGGTGCGTGTTCCTGTTACAATATGAACTTCTGGATACACGGTACAGTGTGCACAGATCAGCTCCTAGGTGTTCTTTTATCTATAGTGAACTAATTATACACAATATTGATGAAATGGGGCATATGGTTGACACCCCAGAAGTAGTGCAGGAAAGGGATCTACGGGCAAATACTTATTTTTATTTCCTTGTAGCAAATAAAATGTTATTATCACAGCATTTGTAAATGTTCTATTTCCTGTCAAACCTGCCCATGACATTTATCACTGAAAACTTGAACATTACAGATATGACTGCTACTCCTCCAGCGCTAGTATATTAATAGCAAAATGATTTTTCTCCGGTCCTCAAAGTAATACCTGGTATGATGATTACAGTCGTTACCTAGGAGTGTTATCATGCTTGTGCATAAGTAATTGGATTTAAATGGATTTATTGTATGCCTTGACATAATTTATCTTTTACTATGTAATTGGAAAAAAAACAAATTTGTTTTAATCATTTAAAATCTGGCATGAAAAAGATAGATTGGTGCACAGAGGACTATTGCTACATGTAATTTACCTTGCAGAAGTGTTTTTCTAATCGATATGGATGTTTGTTAGTTAGATACGGTCAAACTTTTAAAAGGTGACGTTGAATCTGTAATATAAATTCTGAGTTATATATTGATAATGTGCTTTTCCCAATTCTCAGTTCTATGTTTCCTAAGGTTGCCACCTGGCCGGTAATCTACCGGACTGCCCGGTAATTTTGCCAGGACGCCGGTGACGGTATTTTGTTTTCTTTTTGGAGGGAAGTTCCACTTTAATTAATGCAGCTAAAGCTGCCCATGGCGAATACGCAGTGCCAGAGTCACATTATATTTTACATTGTATTATATTAAAGCGGATTATATATTATATACACAGCACTGTACCTGTCACCTGTGTACACAGCAATGTATATATATTTTTATTTCTTAAGATCCTGGCTCCTGGGCTGAAGAAGGTTGCGAAATTATCCCCACCCCAAGCCACACCCCCAAAGCCACACCCCCTTTTTTACCATGGCCGGTATTTTTTGGTGAGGATGGTGGCAACCCTAATGTTTCCTCATATTTTGAAAAAACCTGTGTAGCACCATTTACACTGTTGGCTATCTGTGTCACTCCCAGGAATAACCCTGGTAAAGTTCCAGGTCCAAATCCTGGGTAAAAATACTTGTGATTATGTTGATGGAGCACTCATACAGAGCTACTACCTGGGTAGTTAGAGCATGACCCGGCAATAGTGAAAGTGTTAAAAAAAAACTTTTGGTGACAAAAGGAGATCTGGAGTGTGCTAAGCAGAGGCATAACATGAATAAACAAGCAAATAAACATGCACTATAAGATAAATTGTTTCAATCTAAAGATTTTTCAAGAGTGGGCAAAACCATGTTAAATTGAATTAGTTGCAATCAGTATTACAGGTGAGAGATGATGTTTCCAGCACAAGTGTAATAACAGTGTAACAGTAACACTGGTCAGTATCTGTGTGCAAC
>JABWIB010002140.1:50604-63557 GCA_016617825.1 Platyplectrum ornatum | reverse complement strand
CTTTGATCTTGTTTGCAGCCTATTCCTAGGGCCCACCGGAGGATCCTCCGGTTCTCCGGTGGGCCAGTCCGAGGCTGTAGTACCTCCTTGCCATGTGCCTCTATAGAGGGAACCATGGCAAGGAGGTGTTGCTTCTGCAGTGGGGCCTCTGGTCGCAGCAGAGACACTTGTAAGTGTGTGTGTGGGGGGGCAAACTGACCTTTTGCACCTGGGCCCATGAACTTTTAGCTACAGTTCCCCCTGGTTCTATCCCCCTTCCCTCCCCATTTTCCCTGTCTAGTTTAATGAATGTTCAAGGTTACTCAAAATTAACTGAGCTACCAAACTAACAAGCCACTACAGGATCTAGACTTTTTCCATTTTAATCATAATTCCTTAGATTCCGTAATGCTATTGGATATAATGGATATTGTGGAGATTTTATTGCCATTTTCTCGTGTGTGGATGGCAAGGTCCACATTTTGTGGACATATTCATAAAACTGGGAATTATAATATGTCCCATTTACTCCCTGCTGTTTGACAACAAAGCCACTTATATTTCAAAAGGCTGCCACCCTCTTACCACCCCTATTGCTGGAATTGCACATGTGGAAATCACTGGTGTTTGGTTCTCAGAGGGATCACTGTTTGATTGGTGAATCCTATAGAAAACCGATGGGACTTAACTGCTGGTGTAAATTATCAGTACGGTTCTCTTGATTATGAGTCCAGATGCAGCTATAGCTGTGTGTAAGTGACCCCCTTTTAAGAATAATTACAGGGAAAGTATTCATAAATTCAGAAGGGACAATAATAGGCCATAATCGCCGCAATCAAAGACAATCCTGGATCCCTCAGTATGTAATGTATTTGAATCAAAATGGGAGATTTTGGAAAAGAAAAAGGAAGGAAACTGAAGAGGTGAAAAAAATGAAAAGACAAACGCTTGGAAAAGAAGATTATGATATTGATACATCTTGGCACAATCTGACTATAGTCTCCTACGCTACTTTTCTGCCAGTCTCTACTCTGGCTCAGTACAGCTTCAGCAGCAGCTCCCACATAAAGAAAAGTATGGCTGTTTATAAATTAATAAGAAGAGCAAATTTAAGATTTGGCAGATGGCACAGGAGATGTGGAAGGAGTTCAGCAGCCAGGAAGAGAAGGAAATGCTGCGTGGGGACATTAATAGTGAAACAGGAACTTTAAAACATTCACACAATGGCCAAGGGCAGTGAAATGTTGATAGCTAAGCAATGAAACAAGACAAAACCAGACTTTATTTATTAACTGTCATTATTTTATTATTCTAAATATGTGTTTTTATTCTTTTTCAGACCATAATGACAGACAACATTCTTCGTATGCACAGAGGTCTAGAGTTCGGTACGATGAGGGGAATGAAATCTGTCACTCCCCTCTGTTGTGTGGGGTTCAGTACACAATCTTATAATTGCTGCCCATTCAGGAAGACACAAAGACCTACATTTACTAATCAGGGAGATTGTAAAGTGGGGATGTTGCCTATCAGATTCAAGCTCTCAGTTTCATTTTACATACTGGAGAATGTGAGCTTGAATCTGATTGGTTGGTATGGACAACATCCCCACTTTTCAATCTCCCTGCTTAGTAAATTAAGGCCAATAAATGAAAGAGTACAATACCATACCTCCCTACATGTCCCCCATTGATATCAGAACACGCAAGCTCTGCCCCTGACCTAGCCCAACTCCACCGGTCCCGTCCAATTCCGCCCCGTCCCCAACCATTTTCTAGTTAAGTTAAATTTAATGAAAATAACACTTTCCTACCAGTTTGTCCTCTTAGCGGAACAAACTGATAGGCAAGCGGGACAGTCCCGCTGAAATTGGGACAGCTGGGGGGGGGGGGTATGCAATACAGAGAACTCAGCATAGTGCAGTACTGTGTAACACAGAAGAAAATAAAACATAATCATGTAATCTATAGCAGCAGGTACTTGTATATTGTACCAGTCGTTCAAATTCTTAAAACTCTAAAATTTCTTATCTGCCTCTTAGCATGATAATGCAAAATGTTATTCTACCCTTCTCTGATAATCTTGTAACATGGGCAGCTCATGAAAGGATGAAATGACATCTGCTATTATTAATGTCCTCCCACTCTGCGTTTAATGAATATTGTGTTACATTTCAAACAGCACTTGGCTGAATCATTTCATTTTGTTCCTATTAGCAGAACATCCCTGGCTCTTTTTACTTTACACCTTGTGCCATGTTTAAGTACCTGGTTTCAACTTGCACTGAAAATAATCCAAATATTCCAAAAACGACAGATATTTGCATTCAGGTGTTAAACCAGATAAGATAAACTGCAGATCTCTCTGTCTGAAAGATTTGTCTAGAGAAACATAGTACATTTGGAAATCTTCTATTTTTGTGTTTTTTTTCCACTTATTTTTGGAAATAAAAAGGGGTGGGTGTGGTGCTTAGGGCGTTACACGTATTTAGACTGGAAATCCATCAGATGTTAGAAAGGACTGAGTACATCACTTGACGGCAAAGTAGTTGTTACTTACTATGTCACAAGCACATAATAAAGCCTCCTAGGGCAGGCTCTACCTCATCACACTTCCTGCTATTAAAGAGTCCCAGATGTGTAGCACGTTTGATTTAGTGAGGTGCATAATTTACTAAACACTCTGCGTAGAGGTCAATCATAGTCACCGCTAACTGTCCATATTCTATAAATTAAATCACACAGAGAGAAAGTGTTTTTTTCAGAAGTCTGTATTAATTATGCATATTTTAACTGTATCCATTCAATCTTCTTTACTGTTTTGTGTCTAAATTCACCATGGAGCTAGATTCTAGGGTTTCTTTAGTTCTTCATTTGTACTATATATAGTGCATATATAGTTATTTGTAATTGTCTTTTTTTTTATTACAGGAATGACATATTTAAAACACTTTATACACCTAATAGTGATAATATTTACATACAACTGTGTTCATGCCAGATCTCCACATCATGCTGGTCTCCTAGCTATACCTAGAAACATAAAAAGTNAATTTTACATGCAAGGGTGCTGGAGTCTGTAGGGGGAGAATGTCTGGGCAGAGAAGGTGTTAAAGGTTTGTAGTTAGACTAGCGGTCTAGCTCTGAGCTGCTGAAATATCACTTATACATGAAGTACTGAGCACTTCCATACTCTGCTTTCTGATACCCTGTTCACACAGACTACTCTGGTAAATCTGTTTTTAATGAGCAGGGTTGTTAGCTGTGGATCTGAATTACCCTGGTAATTAACCAGGGTAGTTAGCAATAATTTTAGCGCCTTTCACACTGAGCACACTACACGGGTAGTTCAGTCAACCCGGGAAGTTCACTGAGTTACCCGGGCAATAGCCCTCTGTGTGAAGGGGGTATTAGTGTGACAGCATGGTGAGCTGGGAAACAGCTGCCATGGACCCACCACTTCTCTGGGGCCCAGAACAGTAATACACCATGGCACCAATGGTAGTTTCGTCACTTGTTACTTGTGTTCCAAAAGTACTGTATATGTCTCCTGTCATCATATTAACATTAAACGATTATTAAGGACCTTTAAGGACCAGGGAGTGGATTCAGGGATTCTGGCGGCCGCAGCATGCTTTTGCGCAGCTCTGAATTGAGCGCAGGGAGAGACGCATATGCCCCGCATCCCTGCGCGTGTCAATAATGCAGAGGCTCCGGCTGCGATAATAAAAGCTGGCAGTCACTGACAGACACATTTATTTTATGTTAACAATATTTTTTTTTTTTTTATACTTATACTTTCTTTTTTATTTAATGAGGCAGGTAACTGTTCATAGGACATTACTTGCCTCTACGATGCTGAGTTCGCCTGTACCATGTCTGGACATGGTGCAGGCTGCGCTTCTAATTAGCAGGGCTAAAGCACATGCAACACACCTCCGTGTCACATACGCAGATCGGCACAACGGAGATGCAGCCATGAATCAGCCCCCGAAACTCTCATGTCCTGCAAAGTGAAATACATTTGTCTTTGAAGCCTAAACCACACTTTGTAAAGTATAGTAAGGCCAATATCAGTGAAGACATGTTCCATCTCGACCCATTCCCGTTCCTTATTGATTTTCCTATGACAAAGTTTTCCTCAATAAAATCCCCACCACTAAGTAATTATCTTCTTTAAAGCTTTATAATGCGAACCACCAAAGGATACATAGCAGTATGTCTAAATCAAGTACTTTAATTTACAAAGTTATTAATAATGCAAAAATGTTGTCCCTTTTACATTAAAATATACAATATATATTTATATATTTATAGATTTATATTTATAAATACCAAACAGACCCATATCTTGCAATGTAGATGGAGGTACATATACCAATTCTTAAACAAAATAATTTTTACTGAAATTAAATCACCCCAATATCACAGTGAAAGAAATCATACAATTTAAGCTGTATCCACTGTACATGCATGTCCCCCACTACTGGGTTCCTATAAATCCGATCGACTGCATACCCTTCCATTGTAAACAGTACTCTATTGTACAATCCATACAACACATATAAGTAACACATATAAGCATAAAGTGCATAGGTGCATAAGTAAACATGGCTGAATATAAGGTGCAGATCTCACGGCCCAGTTTTTTGAAAAGTCCATAGGGTATTCCAGATAGCTTGTCCCGTCTTGTTGGTGCTCCACTAGCTTTCAGCCATCTTCAGGGAGAGTGACCAGCATTATCTCTCATGCATGACAGGCAAAGAAGCAAGTAGCAGCGATAATGGACACTAAAAAAATGAAAAACACACGTTGGTCAAATACCTTCTACCAAGTTAAACTCATCCTCATCAGCTGTGACCCCCGGGAGAGTCAGCATGAAATTCTATCTCCACACCCCCACACGTGTACCCATCCACTAGTGCCCAGAGCCGACAAGCCCCACAGCGGACCCCCCGAGACCCACGCCCACTGGAGCCCTGCAACAATGCGTCGGAGAGTGGGCATCCTACAGGGTTATGCCCCCCCCCCACTCTGTTTTCTGTAGAACACACTGAAAATTGTGTTTCATTCTAAACATTTCTAACATTCCCATACTATATTGGAAATATAAATTAGCAGTTAAGTGAATTAAAAATTAAGCTAATTAATTCTTGTAGATGTAGTAGATGATTTTGTGGAGGAGTTTCATTAGTATAAATATAGTATAGTTTTAAGTAGAGTATATGTTTTTATTTTAAATGTGATCATTATAAAATGATTGCAAGTGTACTACCAGCACTGGGGGCTAATGTGGGAATGAAATTGTGATGCTGAATGAAATTAATAATGCATGAAGGAACTCAATGAAGATGGCGATAATGGA
Organism: Platyplectrum ornatum; assembly: GCA_016617825.1. Classification (NCBI taxonomy): domain Eukaryota; kingdom Metazoa; phylum Chordata; class Amphibia; order Anura; family Limnodynastidae; genus Platyplectrum; species Platyplectrum ornatum. The sequence goes on along the minus strand of JABWIB010002140.1, from coordinate 58,214 downwards.
GATCTATGTTTACCATATGGAAAGAAAGAGAAAATTAACTAGGGTTAAATTGGAAATTTTAATATGTAGACAATATTCAAACCATAAAAATATAATAAATGTAAAATTAATACATATAAAATTGGTGTATAAAAACGCAATAACATACCCAGCAGATGGAAATGTCAAGTTACAAAAACCCCAATGCTGGTATATCTNGGGAATCAGCAATGTTAGAACAGGGGAAACGTGTGATCAGGCTCGGGTATGGATATTAGGCTGTAGGCTATCAGACTGACACGTTTCGGGCTGGTTCCACCCTTCCTCAGAGTGATAAAAGGATCTGTTTTCTGTAGAACTGAAAATTGTGTTTCATTCTAAACATTTCTAACATTCCCAAACTATATTGGAAATCTAAATTAGCAGTTAAGTGAATTGAAAATTAAGTCATTAGTTTTTGTAGGAGTTTCATTTGTATAAATATAGTATAGGTTTAAGTAGAGTATATGTTTTTATTTTAAATGTGATCATTATAAAATGATTGCAAGTGTACTACGTTTAAACCATTGCTCAACCAATGTAATTGCATCAGAAATAGCATACCACAACAGCGAATGAGATCATGCAAAGGAATTGAATTCAGCTGTGTTTCTTAACCTGAACCCAACTTAAACCTACTTGTTTTGTTATTGGTTTACCTTTCCACATCAAATGACATACCTTAAATTAACCTGTCTCCTGTTTTATGTAATGTTACATAATAAGCTAAAGTCTATTTAGTTTACCTATCATATCACAATAATTAATAAAGCGGCCATTGTAAATTGGGTTATTGATTCAAAGATAGGGGCAAAAGCCAGAAAGATGCAAAATTGCACTTTATCAAAATGTTATTAAACTGCAAGGGGATAAGGGATATATAAATTGTACACACAAAGAAAAAATGATTATGAAATATAACTAATATGAAAATATAGCATTGTAGGCAGCGGTGTGGAGTAGAATATTAAAGGATACCTTCAGCACTCTTAAATGTTTTCCACATATACTGTACATACTGCTTATTTTAAATACTGTGTAAATATATATATATATATATATATATATATATATATATATATATATATATATATATATGCATACAAATACATACACGCATCAGGGGGGGGAAATTCAGTAACTGACGAATCTTCTTTGAAAGTTCTTTCGTCAGCGATCGTCAGTGATGAAAATTCGTCAATGACTGGTGATGTATAGTATTCAGTAAGTGACGAATTGTAATGACGAATTGTAATGGCTGACGAATGTTGACGAAATTGCATTGACGTAAAACTGGAATTCGTCAGGTGATATTGCACTAAACTGACGGATACACTGACGAATTTGAAAATTCGTCATGACGAAGTTTCGTTGGAAAGAATATTCGTCAGTTAGTGAATTCCATTTTTGAATCTTTCTATGGGAAATTTCGTCACGGCGAACGTTCATTGACGATATGTAAACGTCAAACTAAATGACGAAAAAATACACATTCGTCACTTAGTGAATACACATTTGACGATTTTCGNNGAATNTNCGTCAGAAAGAACTTTCAAAGAAGATTCGTCAGTTACTGAATTCCCCCCCAGATCCATAATCACGAACTGACAGTCAGTGTCATCACAAAGGAAACATGCGCATATGCAATGTTTTTAAAATGTTTCGAGCACATAAGAAAATTGAATTTCATATGCATTAGAAATGTATGAGGAGCCATGTTTGCCGATTAGCATGACTGGTCCCTGAACAGTAGGCGGGGACCGGCCTGCTAACGAACCCCGTTAGGGGGAATAAGAATTACAATCGTTTTACTGTGCTTGTGTATTATTATTATTTAAAGCATCTCCATTTTTGCAAATACCCACAGCTTTAAAGATGGAGGAAATCTTTTGCATAATTGTAAATTTGCTAGAAGTACGATGAGAACCAGATGTTATAACTGGTGACCCAGACAATGGGCACAACAGCTGCAGGGTATCTGAAAAAGATATCTGGTACAGATGACCCAGAAGCCCATTTGTTTTTGAGAGGATACTTATCCCCCTATCTTACTGTTACAAATGCTGTTCTGGCCTGGTCAGATCTCACTCTTTCATGAATGGAATACCAGGGGTTCTAATTTGGAAGCAGGCTGCAGAACATTCCAGGATTGAGCTATTATATATCTATAACCCTGATCTTGTCCTGCACAAGCAAGTGGAAAAGGTGCCAGGGATTTTGAAGTGCTCTACATTTATCAATCAATAGAAAACGTCTCCAGGGTGTGTGTGAACTGCCATTGGTCTTAAACTCTGTTATCCTCTCATATTGGGGCGCAGTTCCCCTGGATTCCCAGACACAAAGCCATGGTAAAGTTGCCAAGGTTCTACTCCGTAAAAGGGAAAGGAGTGGAAATACACAAACAAGTCCTCATTGGAGAAGGAATGTCTGTCTTATTACAGGTAAATGAAGACGTTCCTAGTACAGATTGGATTATGCTGCCAGTATACCTAGACCTGCAAAGTATGGCATGAGAGCACCAAAACAAGGAATTTTATGTCTATTGTCGTAGAAGTACATGGAGTATCAAGAACTGCCTATCCACCGGAGGGCACTCCATAATTTATATATCTGCTTGTCCAGACCCAAACTAATAAAAAAGCATTAAAATGTAACTCTTTGTAATAATCATCATCAGCATCATCATCAATAAAGTCACTTGACTTTTAGCTTGTGCAAATGTTTCGATGTAAACAGTGCTTTTGTAGAACAGCTGTGTGCATGAGCAGTAGTAAATCACGCAGAGATATGTCTCACCAGCTGATGCACATTCACCTCTGGATCAGCCCCATGTAGTTCACAGAGAAACTGCCATTTGAAGACATGTATTGCCTCTTTGCTAGGTTAAATATTGTGTTAGTCTTGGGAGTGAACAAAGCCAGCTCTAGTGGTCATGAGAATTATGCAAAAATGTCAACATACAATGTTACTAAATGTCAGGAAACACCATGTCTGTCTATTGTGTAAATATAAGTTTGTCTTCAATCTTAAATGCATATATATATTTAAAGAAAAACTGGGCTGTTGGTGCATGGATTCAACATATGTCCCTGGTTTTAAAACTATAGTAAAATCGCTGAGTATTTCTCTCAGTTGTAGTGAAAAGTTATATAAGGTTTCCTGGTGTTTTGAATGGAGAGTAAGGGCCCATTTTGTCCATTTGCCCCTTGAAGGCTGTTAAAAGACTGTGAAGCTGGTTATCCAGTTTTCCATTATGTATGGGTCTAGAGTCAGAATCAGAACCTAGTGGAAGAAATGAGGCAAAAAGGAGACAGACATGTCTTATTAATTATCTGGTTATTTGTTTTGCCATTTACAAGTCATCTCTGGTGTTTTAGGGACAAGGAGGCAGCATCTCACTACCTGTCTTGTAACTATGGACCAGATCTAGTTCTCCACGTTGAAGGCAGGACAGATATGCAGGAGAGAGGTGTAAACTCCCCTGTTACTAACCTCTCTTGTGTGGAAAAGGTAGAGGATAGCACGCTTACTCTGCTATACCCTTGCCTAAAGTGATCTTCTTGTGTGCTCTCCCGTTCTGCGCACACACAATGAAATATTTCCCTGTGGATGTGCAGCTCTGGATGAGCTCCATTATTTGTACCTTCAAATATCTATCTGCATTGCTACTAAACTAAGGCAATGTGACCAACGTGAGCATCTTGCTATATTTTAAATTTAGAAACAGCTGATGAATAACACACACTTGTATGTATATAAGAGTAATAGAAAAAGATGCCATATTGTATTTATTTTCATTTTTGAGTAACTATGTACAAACTGTTGCCTGAATGTTGTGCAGAGGTGAATTTGTTCCTAAGCAGTTCCATATGTTTAGAGGCCAAGATTCCTATTTAAGTAAATTATGTATAACATGTAGAGAAATGTAATNAAATCAATAAACAAAGAAGTCTCACTTGTGTTTCCATCTGTCAGGTATCGTTACATTGTTTAGATTGTTGAAATAAATCTTCAAGCATATCCATCAAGGGTAAGTATCATTAGAAATTCATAATATACATTATCTTATTATGATGTGTACTCGAGAAAACCTTAACACCAAAGAAATATCCACATTGATTTCTTCATTAATTGCATATTTATTAATGACAGCTGGTAAATAACACATTCAGTGTAAATATGAAATATACCTTGTAGTTTTCTCATTAAAACATATACTGTTAATTGCAATTAAATGTATTAAAACGTCAAATACATTTGAAGACCTTAAGAAGCATTTTGAAAGAAAAATTTGCTAGCCTAGGACATGACGTAAACTTTTTATTTTGTTACTCCATGGGACAGATTTACTAAGGGGGCATTGCACCAATTCTGCAGCACTTTGTTTTTTTTTCGAAAAACACTCATGTACTAATGTTGATTTATAAATGACCAAATCGACGACTTTTCCAGTTGAAATGTCATTGCCATGGTAAGACCAGTCCTTTTAAGCATGCTTACATTTGTAGAACAACAAGTGCTAGCATGGGAATGTGTACCAGGCCATGGTGGCACCTGGAGAACCACAATGTTCAAAAGAGCCCTTTGGTACACACTGGGTGATCCATATTGAAATGCAAAAAATAATTAGTGTAGTGGGAGCAGTGCCTAACCTTATAAAAATATATATATACACATAATATACATAAAATAATGGATATATAAAATACAAAANAGTAAATATGCACAGNAAAACACTCTAGAACATACCACACAAGTAGCAGTACTGACTAGGAGGAAGGTCCGTATTAGATATAGTTCCAATCCTTTAGTCCGCCAGTGGTGTATTTCAAAAGATTTTGAAAATTCTTCCCTCTCAGTGAAANAGCTGGGTGTGTGGAAGATGACTCGGTATGAAACCCAGAGAAAAGCCAGAAAATTATTTGTGGGTTATGTGGAATCCCACATTTTAGTGGCTAGAGGTGAGCATATTGTGCATCTACGTAGCGCCCTAATAACATTCCATCACCTTTTATATCATCCATATTNAAATGTTTGCTCAATAGTGTAGCATGTTTTTACACTGTATATATTGCTCTTGGTTGGCTGTTATGTGGCTGATCACATACAGATTCAGAACCATACTTAGATAACATCTTAATTTATCTTAAACAGACCATTATTTGCATGATCTTCTCCATCCATTGTATTCCTGAAATATACAGCAGAAACCATATGTTGACAATACATTTAGCTTGTCATATACATTTATTTAAAATGGTAAATGCAACAGTTTTCAAAGAAGAAAATGGTTGACATGTGTCCTGTATGGGCAGACTTAAAGGTAAGAATTTTATACAGTATGTAATTTCATAGTATGTAATTTCATAGTTATTATNGGATTGGCCTGTAAGACTATTGTGATTTATTTAAAAGCTCTAAAAATGATATAACAATTGCAACATTTAACATGAAACGTTTAAAATGGTGGTATAAATGCTCTAGTTTTGCACCAGGTACAATGATAAATAACCATCTACAATTATAACCCCTATATAATTATTCAGTGACGCTGAAATAAATCAAACGTCTGAAATCTGGTTCAATTTCTGTGCTTTAATCATATCCCTCAGTAAATCTCTGGGGCTTTACACTATTCATGCTCTCACATGCTGGTGCTGAGCCTGGAGGCAGAGGCTAGTCTGACATCCTAGTGAGTTAATGTTCTAACAATTACACTACATACTACCAATGACCCTTCATGGTAACTGTACATAGAGGCCCACAGAATGAATACATCCTTGCCTTGTTTCTCACACTACATGACTACATGTAATAAATATGTNAAACATTAGAGAAGATATATTAAATTGTCATTACATTATAATCACATTGTACTTTAAAAGGTAGTGTAAATATCAGATATTACAGAAAGAGAGATGTGGGGGCAGGTGATTCACAATAAAAATGAGCCACATTCACCTGTTTGCCCCGCATCCCTGCTCATCCCTGAGCTAGCCTAAAAAGCACAGTCACTGCCAGTTTCATGAATGAAAAAAAAAGTAAAAATAAATAAATACATTTATTTAAAAAAACAAACAACAAACACATTTTATTTATTTAAATAATCTTTTTATTTTTTTTATACAGTTAATGAGGCAGGTAATTGTCCATAGGACATTACCTGCCTCTATGGCAGGTAACAAAGGGCTGAATAAGCCCCTAAATCACCAAAATGATTCTTACAATAGCATTAAATGAAATGTAAACCTTTATCACAGCATAGTGTCGTAGGATGAAGGAGGTTGTATACAATCTTTGTTGTATCTGTCAGAATCTGATACTCTTCCTTGCACTCATGTAATAGATTGGTCTGCAAGTGTTAGGGTATGTTAACTTACTTTGCTGTGAAATGTACCAAGTGCATGAAATAACTATGCATGGTAAAGCTCACATGATATGTGTCAAGGTTAATATGTGTTCACTTACACGGTGTAGAACAATTAATGTAATGGGATTTTCTTACTTTGGAAGATTTTTAGATGGGTTTGATGACAGACAACTTAGGTGGCATAGCATGGAGATGACACTGCTCAATGTTAGCATCTCAATGGTTTTGTTTACTGTATTTATTAATTTATTTATTTATGAACTGATTTTTTTGTCAGTGAATATATTTAAGTTTTTGGAGGCTCTGGCCATGTTTCAAAACTACCTAGACATCAGCTATCAAGAGTCCCAAAAGGTTGAACCTATAGATAGGGGCAAGAGCCATTCACTATGTAGAGCAGGGGCTCTCAACTTTTCTGGTGTGTACCAGTTACCCATTATTGAATCAGGTCAAGTACCACTGACCAATCCTATTCTGTCCCTATTAGCTTCTCATTGATTCTTTTTTTCACCCACATTCCCTTCTCTATACTGCTATGTTATTAGAAACAGGGCTTAAAGTGGGGGTGTATACAGTCGTATGCCATACATGAAAGTCTTCCATTGATAATAAAAATGACAAATCTCCATTGACTTCTATTATATTCAGTGTTTCCAGAGCGCCACTTCTTAATTTCCACTTCGACCACTGATTAGAAGTTTGACTTTTATAATTATTATTATTTACACTTATTTATAAGGCGCCACAAAGTGTCTGCAGCAATGGACAGACAAAATGCATACAATGGACAGACAGAATAGGTGGGGAAGAGGGGCTAAATTCTAATGATTTTGTTTTAAGTAAGGCACTCCAAGTTTTCTGTAACCAGCAGGGCTCTTTATATATACATTGGGGGGTATTTACTAAGCCTCGAATTGTCAGGCCGAATACAAATCGGACCAATTTGCGTTCGATTTTTGATGGTCGAATAAATTCGACCGCGATGTGGTCCGATTTCTGGGCGCGAATTTGCCCTGAATTCGCGTCGAATTATGCCTTCGGACCCTCGATTTTCTAAAATCGCGCATCGAATTCAGGCTGACGTCACTATTTTACACTTGTCAAATCGAAGTTTCATGAATGACTGTTCGAGGCAGCCTGTCCCATTCTTGTCACAGGCAGTAACAACACTTTACTGTATGCACATTTGATTGCCATATTTTTTTGGATCAGGACCAATACC
>JABWIB010002140.1:17528-39610 GCA_016617825.1 Platyplectrum ornatum | reverse complement strand
TGTGTGCAACATGCAACAATAAAGTATTCTCCCTGCATGCACACACTGACATTCATTTTACCTCCCCTGCAATTCACCATGGTTTTACCCACTCTTGAAAAATCTTTCGATTGGATACAATTTATCTTACCGTGTGTGCCTAGCTTAAGTCTGCTAGGCAGCAGATAATGGGTAATAACAGGTATCTTGCAACACTCCATAGGCCGAAGATGAACAAGACATGTTTATCATTCATATGTTTCCTCTGCAACTGTTTATCACTGACCCCCGGTATTGCTCCCCTGTGACCATCCACTTCTCTCTGTTTTATTTGTTGTTGTTCTTTTCATTGTGAGGGATGCAATGAAGTGTACACTACCGAGGTCTGGCTTAAGCTGGGCATACACTCAGGGCCGGTGCTAGGTCTGGGGGCGCCCTAGCACTGCACCCCCGTGACGTCATAATGCACGGCGTGACATCATCACGCCATGTATCGGCGCGACGTGATGACGTCACGCCACTTGAAACCTAGCGAGGAGGGTGGCGGAATGACCGGTGGCCGGCCACCCTCTCGGATTTTACTATTTTTTTTTACAAGTAAGAGCTTGCAGGGGGCGGTGCCAGGACGCGGACGGCGGCGGGAGAAGTTCGCGCCCGCCCCCTGTGCGATGCACCCTACGCAGCTGCGTAACTGGCATAATGAGTGGGCGGGCCCTGCATACACTATAAGATAAATTGTTCCAATCGAAAGATTTTTCAAGAGTGGGTAAAACCATGGTGAATTGCAGGGGAGGTAAAATGAATGTCAGTGTGTGCATGCAGGGAGAATACTTTATTGTTGCATGTTGCACACACATACTGACCAGTGTTACTGTTACACTGTTATTATTTTTACTTGTGCTGGAAACATCATCTCTCACCTGTAATACTGATTGCAATGAATTCAATTTGCCTCCCCTGCAATTCATCATGGTTTTACCCACTCTTGAAAAATCTTTCTATTGGAACCAGGGCTGAAAGTAGGGGTGTATACAGGGGTATGCCATACCGGCACTTCTCTCACTGATGTAATGGAGAAATTGACTCTTCTGAATGTCCATACCACCACTTCTAAATTTCCACTTCGACCACTAATTGGAACAATTTATCTTATAGTGTATGCCCAGCTTTAGTCACTGATAAATCAAGGCTTGCTCCTGAATGGAGTGGCAATTGCACTTACAGCATAATGTATGATTTAATCCATATGTATTGCATTTCCACAGTGGTCATAAACACTGTTGTTACTGCACAACCTGTTGTATATCAGTTATTGGGGTTGCATTGTTTCGGTTCAGTCTGCTGCTTTAGCTCATAATACTTTGTTACACTCTTGCCTTGATGATTGTTTTGTGATGGATTATTCTGTGGCATATGTCACACTAGATTATAACTGGGTGAAATTGAGAGTAAGCAGTATGGGGGTGGGGTGGAGGGTGCAATTTATGCAAATCACACCAGAAGCCCCATCCCCCTGGGCGGCAATCCCCATGCATGTGCTATGAATGGGCAGATGTGACATCATCAAGCTCCATCCATTCATAGTACAGATTGGGTCTGAGGCAGTGATTTATATTAAGCCAGGGTCCCAGGAGAGTTGCAGAATTTCCCAAAATCAGGTGTCTACCAGAAATTCCAGGAGAGTCTGCAATACTGTCCCCCATACCTGTGTTCAAGCTACCCAGCTGTACATCTACTCAGAGACAGTACATGAGCATACAGGATTACCCATTGTAATAACAAGCAGTGTGCACTAGTGATCAGGAACTGCTGGGAAGTCTGGATAGGTTGAAGTGCACTCTGATGAGTAGCGGGAATGTATGAGCAATCACAAAATATCCTTGTAACTTGTGATCCAGCCCATTATTACCCTTTATTCACAGTTTCTGCAGCGTTATAGGCCCTACATATTAATTTCACCAGTGCTAGATAAATCTATATAATTGTTCTTGGCTCTGTATTTCATAATTGAATGTATTTGCCTCATTATTCTCACCATGCATGGAATAGTGTTATATAAAGCGATTGTTTTTACTACACTACAGAAGTCAGACCTCTAATAGTTCTCTCATATCACTAATCTAATGGTGGCATAAACTTGTCTTTCTAAAAGCAGTCCAGAGATTAATAGATTATGAGAGGGCGCTGTTCTTTATTTAATTATATACAGACATAGTGGCAATATATATTCATTTCCATACTATAGACTGGATCCAGACTTATGTACTATTGAACTTATGAGTGTAAAGTTACGAGTGGGCAGCCCAAGTGTAATAACAGTGTAACAGTAACACTGGTCAGGATCTGTGTGCAACATGTAACAATAAAGTATTCTCCCTGCATGCGAACACTGACATTCATATTACCTCCCCCTGCAATTCATCATGGTTCATAACTTTATACTCATAAGTTCAATAGTACGTATGGCTGGATTCAGTCCTATGTGGGGGAACTGACAATTGTTTGCCCTGAGCCAGGTCTGACAAGTTCTTTTTATTATTATTTTCTAAATTTTTTTGGTTTTCTTTCAGCATCCTTGCTATCAGCAGCCACATTTGACAGTGGGTCATACTAAGACCTCGATTCTCCCTTCCCCCTCCCTGTGACATTTACTCATGAAAATTCAAGAAAACAAGTTAAAACATCATTTCAGTTTACTACAGAAACTCTGACAGCTGTTTTAGACACGCTTCATGGAGATCAGAATGTGAGCTCACATGTTAATGTTGTAGCTACATATTGATGACTTTCATACAGCTGCCTGGTAGAACAATAGACATATTCGGTCCCCCCCAGGATTTGGAGGATTGGGGCTACTTGATTTAAGATAGAGGAGCCTTATTAAGTAAATGCTGCATGGAGCGCAAATAATTGCGTTTACAATGGTATGTGCTGCATGTACAGTATGCATCCCTATACTGTATATTTTGAATCCTTCAATCCATTGAAGAAATTGGTTTATGCAAAATAATGTCTTTATATTGAAATGGAAAGAGTAAGTTCTCCATTTAACACAAGAATTTTTGGTGTGTTTCTTCAAAACAGAAGGAAAACTATTTATTTAAAATCCAGTTCTACAATTTGTAGACCAGTTATAAGTATATTTTACCTTGCTGGTATAGAATCTCACTTGAGCATCAGTCAAATAACAATGCTAACATAAATATTAATCCTAACTTTTATGTTTGAGCCTGGTTTACTGTAAGTCCTCATTTACTGTCAGGTCTGTGCATACCATGCATACCAAGCATGAGAACTTTCCTTCACATGGCAGCTTTTGCAGACGTTATATAAAAGCTCTGGGTTCTAGCATTACAAGTAAGTCCATATAGTAATGAACTATTTAGTCGAGGACCCAAATTTACTGAACTGTGGGATTGGAAAAGTGCGAATGTTGCCCATAGCAACCAATGGGATTTCAGCTTAATTTCTCCAAATTCCGCCGTTTAGGCCCATGTATTGTATGTATGATCAAAATATTATGTACTTTGGATGATAAATTATATAAAGGGAGTTTAAAAATGTATTCTATGAAATTATTGGCAACCACCATTAAAATTGCAAGAACAGTGCAATATGATATGTCCATACTTCACCTTCCAGCTGGTATTTTTTTTTACACTTATTTTGCAATTTTTTTTAATAAAGTGTCACTTTTTGGAAACATTGAAATCTGGCAGCGGAGAAATGTTTGATATAATATGGGTTGTATAAAAATGTATTTTAAATCAACATTAGACCATTATGCGGTTCCCTCTTAAAATCGCTTACATGGCAATTACAGCCAACTACTTTGCAAATGAGAATAATCCTGCAGCCTTCTCCCTGTCCATGGTACTGAGATGGACAGTGCAGCATTTAGAAATTTCATGATGTCACAATACATTTAAATTGTTTGGCATCAGTGCAATAAGCAATGAATTATTATAGCAATAATTATCTTGTATTTTCTGTTGTATTGACTTTTGTGCCTGGTAAAACAGTTGAGAGATTCAGATCATCTAAGCATATTCAGATATACAGTAAAGGCTATAGTTTAATGCTTGTACAGTTTAGTTCCATGTGCTAGGGCCTTGTAATGTTTCAATATTAACAGGACAAATATCTCCTTGTAATGAAGTATTTTAAGCAGTATATCCTCTTAATAAACCTGCATCCTTATATTACCACGTATTTGCTGTTCACACTTCAGCTGGCCATACACTATGCAATAAATAGTCCAATCTGATCGTATTTATTTATTTATTATTAAGGAAAAATCATTCAAGGGAACAGCCATACACAGTACAATAATTGCTTAAAAAAACCATTTTTTTTTATCGTTTTATGCTTCTAAAGTAGGTCATAATGACATTAATAGGGCTGGAAAATTGGAAGTGCCCACACACAGAATGATATTGCAGCAATCAGACGATTTTAGATTGTGCAGACCAAAAGATCAAAAAAAAAATCGTATGAAACCTTGTTTGAAAATCTTTTAAAAAAATGGCTGCCATACACTATAACGATTTATCGTCCCATTTTGAAAAATAGTGTACGGCCAGCTTAAGAAAGCTGTAAAATATATGGTCTCATATTTGCAAACAGTTTTTCAGTTTTTGCCTTTAAAATGCAAAGAAAGTTATGATACTCTGTGTAAAGAAGTATGATTGCAGTTTGTACAGATAAATACAATAGGTACATATAAAACCAATAAAATTATTGATAACAAACATTGGCCAACCTGTGTATACATACTGCCCTTACAACAGAAATGGTGTATGTTTGAATGTGTACAAATCATTATTTGCGTTTACATGTGTATTTTTTCTGGACGTGCCGTACTAAAAGCATGTTGCCTGTGCTAAAACCTGCTACATGCATGTATCTTTACATAAGGCTTTTGTGTTTGTTTGTGTCAGTATGAGAAATACAGTGAAATTAATAAATAAGTTGATACTGTGGAGGAGTATGGGAAATCACAGTGGTCATTTGTAATGTCTGAGAGTAGGCTTTTTCAGGCATTCATTATAATAGATTCCTATACCTGAAAAATATAGTTTTTACATATTTTACAAATGCCTGCTGCTGCTCATATGAGTCACCAAATGAATTCCAGACGCTCTCTCCAGCTAAACAAAGTACAGTTTTAAATGTGTAAATGGTCCATTTGAAGTTAAAGGGCCTGATCCAGACCCACGCCTATGCCCATTGGCACAGCGTAGTCCTTCATTTTTCTGCCCTGTGAATGCTTCGAACACATGTGTGTAATTACAGTGATCCAGAGCCAAACACAAGTCCATTCTATAACCATTTGCTTATAGAGTAGAAATTGTACTTTAATGGTGTGATCATGCTGTTAAACCTGAACCAAATCAACAAGATGCTCACTGAAGGGTTAGCCAATGATTATCGTTACAAGTGCACAATTGCTCCAAAATCTTTCAATTGTGTACTGTCAAAAGATGCTGCAGAATTGAAACTTCATCACATTTGAGTTTACACGATTAAGGATGTCAATGTCTTTATAAAACATCAGTGTGTACTTCCCTGAAACCATTCCCAATTATCCACCATTCTATTTATTTGAACAATTTGGAAACGATCCACAGGAAACTATAGAGCAATGTGTATGGGGGTATTGTGAAGCAGGTCAGGGCTACATTGTTACTACAGGTTGAAAATATGTTGTATCATTTTAGTGTGTACCCTGCTTAAGTCCAGAAAGTGATGACATTCCACAACATCCATTAGTCCTACATGAAGAATGCTAAATGATTTACAAAACAATCACTATGGATGTAGAATTAATAGGCCTTAGGTTTTTGGGTTTGAAGCAAGGCTCTGATTGTTGATATTTTTATGTGCAACAGCAAGTACAATCATTACCAATTAACGGGAATTTGAAACAGGTTCAGTGATTTGTTCCGAAAAATGGGCTACATATGGTAATATAAATGCCATTACAGACATTTTATGGTGAACCACTTATGTGGATCCAGTGACGGGCGTAAACACACAAGAGATTGAACGGTCATGGTTGTATGCCAAAATATGTATTTTGAAGAAAATGATAGGCGTTTCTAATGAGCTGTTTCAATCACACCTTTGTCACATTTGCTGGAAAACGCCTAGAAAATATGCAGAAGAATCATTTTTGGCATTTCTGATGTCATGAATATTAAAGAATTTCAATATAACTTTTTGTTACAAAGATGAAATTTGTCTGTTCTGCATTGCATTACAGCCTCTCATAAGCTCCCAGATGTTTTGAGTTTTGTGTTCGGCATTGGATTGATCCAAAGTGATCCATTGCTTAGGCGCAATGTAAAAAAGAAACAACAAACCCATTAAAAATGTTTTTTTTTTTTGCATGCAAATAAATACTGGACAGCTGTATTTTTATACTGCATCTAGACTTCTTTACAATACATTTTATCTCAAAACTATCCATATTTATTACACTCCACTGGGTCCAGGTCTACGTGTGTGGGAGAGAGGAGTGGACTCCGCTACTGCTTCTTTCTCTCGTGCAGGGATTGCAAGGGTATAGCAGCGCTTATACAGCTATATCCATGGCTTGCGCAGATCCACTGTCTGTGCGATGACAGAATGCACAAATCCCCCCAATCCCAGCCTATACTATAGCAATTAATCCCCCACCTGCAGTAACTTAGGTGGCGGGGTACAAGTACCGGCCCAGCGGGCAGAACTTCTAGCACACTAAAAATTGTTCTGTTCGCTAGTATTTCCATCGGGTAACATCTGGAGTGTGCATTGTGCTTTAAAGAAATTTGCCCAACTTACCCACTTTGTGTTCAGCTGTTGGGCATTGGGCTAAATTAAGGATCCCGTCCCTTCTGTGCATTAATAAATGTAGACAGAATAACAGAATAAGACAGAATTACAAGAAAAATGATATAATATTTGGTATATTCATATATTGGTTAATGTGTATTAGCATTATCCCTTAATTGTCAATATAAAACTAGCCCTAAGAAAAATAATGCAGTTCTCCTGGTGATATGTGTGCAGGAGATTGTCCCTTTAATGTAGAATTAATTTGTTATGCTATGATTGCCATTGACTCTGAATGCGTGCGATAAGCCTGTGTACGTCTTACAGCTAACGATGGAAAAATAGAAGTATGTTGTACAGAATGTTTTCTTGTACTGTAACCAAAGCAAATTCATTCCAATCAGTTCAAAGGTGTACACATGAAACCAGCAGACAGAACAATGCGTTAGCATGTCCGAATATAATTCCCCATTCTCCAGTGTTATGAGTTTAGTTCAATTCCCAGCCAGATTCGCATACTTCATGTGACCTTAGTGCTGTCTCAGTTGTATAACCTTATATCAGAAAATGTTTCAAGCATTAAGATGAAACTTGTACATAGGTTTAGCCATGTGATAACTTACAAATGGAATAAAGAATGTAATGTCGTTTTCAGTGCTGCATATTGCTCGTGAAAATAAATAACTAACTATAATTATTCTCTCCTGCGGGACAAAATGCCGAAGTACTATTGAAAAGTTGTATATTTCTGCAGAATTCTTGGTAGGATTAGATGGTCCACAAAGGCACCACAGGCTTTTAGATTCCATTGACATTGGCTGGGGGAGGGAATATGTACAGAAAAATGTGCCTGTGGGCTTCCATCCCCATTGCTCTATATAGTGCAAGAAGAATGTATACATATTGAGTATAATTAGGCACTTGCTTACGAATTAGAGGAATAGTAGCACAAAGTAAAATAAACAAAATAAAAAAGGGATTACTGACCCATCTTTTACAGCAAAAGAACTATGTAAAATCAATTCCTTAATAAATGAACGCTACAATAGTTCATGGCTTCTGCTGGAGTGCGGATTCAGGAGTTGTACATTGGTAAATGGACCTCGCTGTGTACTGTAGTGTTATGCTTTTATTATATTAAATGAGATTGCAGTGGCCGAGTATGCATATTTCCTAGTTTTGGTAGATTGGTGTAGAACCTTTTTTTCTTACTAAGGTGTTGAATCCTTTGGATGAACTGTTTGTGCTTTTAAGGTTGTAGTTTCGCAGAGAGAGTACAGTAGTAGTCAGTCCTGGTATACTGACTGCTGTCATTTTATTTTACAGGTAAGCAGAGCAGTTTTATTACTTTAAAAGCTGATTTATTAAAGTTGTGGCGCCCTTGAAATGTACTTAATTGAAAGTTACCTTGGAGAACACAATGACAGAGAGGGAAATATCATATAACCTTAACAATATGAATGTGATAATTAAAACGCCAAAGAATGTTTACAATCCTAAGAATGCTTAATCTCTGAGAATTACCACAAGAATTAGGTGTAGTTTCCACATATACAGGCTGTTAAATCACTCCTATATTGATAATCTCTCCTCTGCATGGCAATACCCTAGTAACTCTTTAGTAACACGAAGAAACATAGATTTATGGAGTACCTCTATTTAAATGAAAAAAACGTGTGTCCTATAAGTATACTGTCCACTGGCTATAGCCACCACCAGACAACATTATGCAACCACATAGCTGACCTCCCAATAACACCATTATAGACGCCTTTAAAAGGGTGATATCTGAAAGAGAGTGCTCAGACAGATCTCCCCTAAATTAACCCTTTAACTCCGAAGGAGATCAGTTACAATGTAACTACCCCAAGGCCCATAAAGGCCTTCACTTATACAAGAACACATTTTGAGGATTATGTACCTTGTGTAAATCAGATAGAACATATAATTGTAGGGATAAATGTCTGAATAGTAGGACACAGAAAAAATTGTAGGAATTAGTGCAAGTTCAGTCAAGATATTTTAAAGTAGAAAAGTAGAATTGTTGCCACTCTTTTCATTGTCAAAACAGGATATCCATGTTTCTCTGTGTACAGAAGGCCCTGTCCTTATATGTCAGATTGGCAGGCACCTTAACTGAATCATTAACTCATCACAACACAGATGGCATTAACCCCAGCAACCCACTACTTAAGTAGTCAATAGTTTTTCCTCTCTAAATCCATAATCATCTCTAACTAAGATGTTTCCATAAAACTGTTTCTTTTCTTCCATATTCTACATGCCATATAAAAAATTCTATTCACATCTGAGGCTATGCTTTGTATTTGTTTCCCAATCTTCAGAAAACTGCTTTGAGAAAGCGGAAGATAATCTGATTCTATTATCAGCACTTTACAAGTGATAAACTGAGGACATTTGTTTATATAATAGGGCTCAAAGAGGGTGTATATGGGGGTATGCCATAGAGGCTCTTCTCCCGCTTATGTAATAGATAAAACTACAAATCCATTGACTTCTATTATATTCTGTGTTTCCATACCGCTACATCTAAATGTCCATACCGCCACTTCTAAATTTCCATGTCTTCATACAATTTGGCATATTGCTAACCAATATACCAGGGAGAACCAGCTTTTCCTGGGCTGAACATGATAGTGGGAGCACAATAAAAATATCTAAACTATCAATCATTCTCCTGAGGAAATGGTTTCAAATAAGGTATTATAGAATATTATATATGTGGGACACAACTCCATCTAATATCAACTGTTCAATTCAAGCAGCAATTACTGATATCTTTAATGTTGTGTTTGCATAATAATTTATATTGTTTGTCACTCTTAGTGGCCGATTCAATGTCTATTTGTGCATTATTTTCTCAAACAGCGTAAGGGAGAAAAATTGACATTTTTTTGTTCGCAGCTCATTGAGCCACTTATTTAAAAACGTAATCTTTTTGTACCGTAAGAGACGGGTATAAAAGCACATCACGCTTTATCCCGTATCCACGGCACATTCAATCGGCCCCTTAGAGGTTGATTCTATTGGTTTTTGATATTACTATTTATTAATACTTAGTATTGTAAAATGTATTAATCTTTTTTTGCTATTATTGTTGGTATTCTGTTATGCTTTAAGTTTGAGGAACAGCACAGATTCCTCCCTACTGCTGCTTATTCCTTTGATATGTTTTACACCATTAACTCACATATTTTTCAGCACCCATTTGCTCCTTTGGTATAGTCACCCGAATTGAAGCGAGACAGAATTGCTGAATACTTTTATCCTCTTGAACAGATGATCTTACTGATATATTCTTTTCATTGTGGTCTGTCAAAATGACTAGATGAGAATTTTTCTCATGTCTGCATTTCCCCTGTTTGATGGATAGTGATTATCTGCCTGTCTTTTCCAGTCATCTCTAGAGTGATTAGCATTTCTGTCATAATTTGTATTATTTTATTTATTTTATTTTTTAGGAGGGTGGGGGGGATTTAGATTTGTTGGGTATAAAGTAGTCCTCTACAAAGAAGATTTCCTATCTGGTTTAGTTGGGTGACCGTTATGATTGATATTATAACTGGTGGTAATAGCTCTTGTTATTTATGTTCTGCTGAAGAGTTCTTCTGTGTGATGTTATCCAATAGATAGATAAGGAAATGACTATAAAACAATATGGCTTTGTACCGCACACCATTCTTTCTTTCTATCTATCCATCCCGAATTGGTTGTTCTCTGTCTTGCATAAAGACAAAGCTGTATTGAAAACCCTGCTTTCAGATCAACGTATATTGTATTTCTCATTCAATGGGAAACATTGCAGGTTTATTTGACATTGCCTGAAAAACTCACTAATACGTCTTCCCAACACTGCTTTTCTATAGTAAATTCCTTTGGAACTCAATGGACATTGGATAATTGTATTGCTAGCTCACTTTTAGTTGTTCTTTTCATGTTGGTAGCACAGTTAAATCCTTGTTTATACATGTCAAAAATGATTGTGTATGTGACGTAATGTTAGAAAATTGAATTTATAGGTTTGTAATATGCATTAAATGCAATTAAGATAATATCTTACAAATTATAAAAGATGGTTTAGCATTTCAGATGTCCCAACAGTAATTAATAACTACAATTATTTGTAATTTGTATACAAGTAACCAATCCCATAAATTCCATGTATTCTTCTGTAATCAAGTGCTTGAAGTATTGTTTTTTTATGTCTTGTACCATTCATTCAAGAGATAGACAGACATAAAATAACATAACATGTTTAGTGCTAAAAATCTCTGTAATACCTTTCTTCTCTCATCTGCAGGGTTAGCGCTGATTCTTCCAATCACATTTTATTTCAAGGCAAAATGTCTGTTTCTACTCTGACTAAATCTTTCTTTTGGCAAAGGCTTTTAAACATCTTTCAGCATTCCCATCTGTCTGCTGTGTTCATCACATATTGTTACGCATGCAACTTACAAATGATGTAACCTTTAAATACCATTAAAAGCTTAATTCAGCATGTCACCCACATCCAACCAGCAGGTAGCGCTCTAGGTATAAGCGAGTCTAGATTCTTTGTATTACTGACTGCTGGCTGATTAATCAGTATAAGCCATAAGGGGGATTCTAAGAGGAAATATTATTTATATCCAAACCCAATGCCACCATAAAAACATTAAATCCTCCTCTTTTACTAGTGACCAATCAACAGCAGTGCTTGATCTAATATATGTCTATATATTTTTTCAGTTATACAGTTTCATGTCTATACTCTCTGTGTTGCTCTATGATAATGTGAAACCAGCCGCAGATTGTGCTTCACACAAGTCAAAATGTGAACAGAAAATTTTCTTATATGAACACATTTTTTTTATATTCATTCACATATATATTTTTATAATCATTGTAAATACGCCAAACCCTTGTTTATAACTTTATTCAGTTTCATTATTCAAAAGTAATCTTATTGCTAAAGCTCCTTTATAGAGCCATTCTTAATGCCATTGGACTGGATCCAGACTTACGTATTATTGAACTTACAAGCGAGTGGGAAAAACCATGTTGAATTGCAGGGGAGTTAAATTTCATTAGATGCGAACAGTATTAGAATTGTTTCCAGCCCATGTCTAATAAGTGTTTCAGTAACGCTGTGTGTAAAATGCAAAAATAAAGTATTCTCCTTGCATGCATTAACATTCATTGACCTCCTCTGCAATTCAACATGGTTTTGTCCACTCGCTCGTAAGTTCAAAAGTATGTAAGTCTGGATCCAGTCCATAGACCTGAATAGAAACTGATCATTATTTATAGTTCTACCATAAAAGTGACTTTCAGTGACTCTAGGCTTAAGTATAAAGAACTATTCCAAATAATGTGGTTTAACAAGGAGAGTAGACAATATATAAAAAAATGAAGATGTTTTTGTGACTAATTAACAAGAACTGTATATTAGAGAGTTCCCATAAACTGATATTTACAAAATATAGTTAAAATGAATCAGAAATATTCACTAGCCTCATCAGGAAATATCATTATAGTATGTTTGTATTAGTAGTAATAGTTCAGAGGATCAAGGCTAAAAAGGAGGAAGCAATTATCAACATGCTACCTGAGAGGTATCAGCCTCCACCAGCCAATTAAAAAAGAAATAAAATGCCTGCAAATTGAACGATTCTTCAAAACATTATTATACAACAGAAATGTGGCTGATTGAATAATATGTACTATATATATATATTGCACATTATACGTATTGTAACTTTTTTTAGCCTTGCATATATTTTCATACACTAGTTAGAACTAATTAGAGCTATAAGCCACATTATTTATGCAAGTATTTGGCAGTAGAGTTACTTTTTAGGAGAGTTACATTTTTAGGAGAGTAACTCAACATTAGGGGGTATATTTACTAAGCAGTGAGATTGGAAAGTGGGGATGTTGCCCATAGCAACCAATCAGATTCAAGCTCTCAGTTTCATTTTCCGCACTGGAGAATGTGAACTCGAATCTGATTGGTTGCTATGGACAACATCCCCACTTTTCAATCTCACTGCAATATGACCACTTTGTAAATATACCACTAGATGTATCATATGGCTCCATTAAACTAAAATGTTGGGAGTGCTGTTGGTTGGGAGAGTAAACTAACCAGAAGGGCATATGAACACAGGTAAAAATAATTTACATTGGAGAAGAAATTAAGATCTTGTGTGTGTGTGTGTGTCATTGTTAACCAATATGTGATACTCATATACTGTATCACAGTTAAATAATAACCACATATTTTTCAGTTCTATGATGTAAGAACATCTATGATGCAAGAACATAATATTTTGATCTACAGTAACACTGGGGTTGTGAGAAATATACAAAAAGTGGTCTATACACACACACACACACACAGGAATTACGACACAATAAAAAACCTATATGTATGACTGTTTAAGGAGTATAACCATAAAACACGTAAAGCACTGTACGTGGCCGTCTCTGGGTATCACCCCACAGTTAATGCACATTGTGGACATTTCTGTCATTATAAAGACCAGTCTTTGAAGTGGCTCTTAAATGTGCATGATCTGAAAATAATAGCAGCGTAATGTGCAGCATAAGTACTACGTTTCATGCACAAAAAATAGTGGCACTGGTAATCACTACAGCAATTTCCATGTACACATCTGTAAACACTTTATGCAGTCAGGTGTAGTGATTGTGAATTTTATTTCTTATTAATAAAATAACTACACCTGTGTCCTGTGAATTAAGTAGCGTGCTTAATATTGCTACTGTAAATTTGAAGACAAGAATGATAAATACAGCAACAAAGCAGTAAAGTTGCTGTGTAGATTTAGATTCTGAGTTTTGATTTCAAATAATTCAATATTTCACTTAGAGATAATTCATTTAAAACAAACCCATAAAAGTGATTTATTGTTTTTAGCTTTCCAGGCTTCTTCAGCATCTGAATTTGTGGTCTCCTTCAATCTGCTCCTGCTCATAGGCATTCTGGCTCAGCCAGTGACACAGCCATGAACATCGACATTACCTGCTGGGTGCTATTAGCAGGGACAGGCCAAGACTGCTCTCTGCCTGCTGTTATAGTGTCGCAGTCACGTGGTACATCTGCCAGTCAACATGGGTTTGCCAAGGTGGACAAACTCCCAACACAGAATCTCTCTTCCAGAGCTATCATTGTGATTAATAACACTTGCACAGAACATCTGTGCTTCAATATTATACCAGTAGGTGTATGTAAGTTGGTACAGTTGCTTAGCGACAATATAATACGCTTTATATAAACAGGGTCAAGCACAGCCAACAATAGTTCTTCAGAGTAATGTTTGTAAATGGGCAGATGAGGCAGAAACATGCATAGTCCGCACTGTACTCTACTTAGTTTCCGTCCCTTTCATGCACATCTTGCCTTAGTCATAATCTCCTTTCGACCTCTGGGTGCTGGTTTATTGTTTTTTGTTATTAATTATGAATAAAGCCTGGGAAGTGGAGCATTTGACATATACAAATACCTTGGAGATTCAGGTAGTGTGTCCGAATACAAAATATTGACTCAGTAGCCAGTCTTGTAAAGTCAGGAATTTATATGATATATTCATATACTGCCTTATAGTCTTCTAAATTAATCATCTTCCTTTCTCTAAATGCCATAACTCTAGGCTTCCCTTCTGGGGCCCCACAATTGCTGTTATACACCCTTGCCTTTGCTTGTTATGGCTAGTTTCCCAGGGCTCCACACCCTGGATAACTTTGAATGAATACAGTGTAAGTTTATCCATGGTACTGATCAATAAGCTGCTATGCCGGTTATAGATCAGTCACTTCAACTTGTGTCATTTTGTAGTTCAAAGCACATTGATTCCCCTACTCTTAATCTATAATGTAAATTTGTCATTGTTGACAGGATTTGCACAGTCTGTAGACACTTCCAGTGAAACCGTGTTTTTCTATGCGTGTGGGAAAAATGACATTGAAGCAATAGCAACAGAATTAGAAAAGACATATTATACGGACATATAAAGATTGCAGGCTTTTACACGTACAGTTGCTTATTTATAGATGTATTTAATGCAGCGTAAGGTTGAATATTGGAGGGACTGTTAGTTGCAACAATTCAAACTTTAGAAATCATTTTGTCGAATATGCTAAATAAATAATACCAGTATTGTTGTTGCTGTTGCCATCTCCACAATACCTCTCAAAGCTCCTCTAAATGTAACCCGTTGTTCACATAAAGATGAGCCTCATGAAGATAACTGTACACATCATGCTGGCATACACTTATGCGATAGGGGTGTGATGATGCGATGCACGCTCCCACTGGTCGCAGATTCAATGATAGCATAGTTGAATCTTGCCTGCTGGAGGCAAGATTAACCACAGAAGATTTCCTTTAGCACATGCGATGTATCTCCGCGATGATCTCACAGGTGTATGGCCAGCATAAGACATAAACATAAATTATTTATAACTGTCTAAAAGATCTAGTTTTCATACTGATTGCAATTAATTCAATTTGCCTCCCCTGCAATTCAGCATGGTTTTACCCACTCTTGAAAAATCTTTCGATTGGAACTATTTATCTTATAGTGTATGCCCAGCTTAAGCGTGACAAATATTGTAGAAATATTTTACCAGTGACTATGCAATGGTTTAGTAAAGGAAAATGCATGTAGTGTACGTTTTCAATGTTAGCCATTTAGTATATTATTATTTTATTATCTTTTCGTGTTAGTGGAAAGAGTAACATGCTGGCTTATGCATAAAGGAAACTAAGTTAGACACAAAAATCAAATGAAAGATGTCTGGCCTTAACATTTTTCATTCATTCATTATAAACAGTGGACAAATAAGAAATGGACAGGACTTTGTTATCCTAATTGATTCATAAATAAATCTTTGAAATGTTGCAGCTGCTGGAAACCCAGAAATAGAAACATTCTACAAAACACTTCAGTTAATTATTGATACTTTTTATTGTCCTTTGTATACAATGGGTCAGTGCTCAAAGTGGTATACACCAGTATGGTATACCGAAACTCGCTCCACCCCCCAAGAACCATGAGTTTGTGATAATTGTTCTCCTCCATAGCCCACTTAAAATACCAGCTTTTGGTGCCTATATAAAGTGTTAATTTAGTAAAACAACTTATGGTCATGGCAGGTCTTATTGTGTGTTTATAAAGCAAATATGGGATTTAAAGTTTACCTCATTTGTAGTTTAAACACCATATAAAATGTATTTAATATCAATTGTATACTTGAAAAAAGTGAATTTCTATTGAACATCATACATTGTATTGAATAGTATAAATAGCTGGTCTATATTTAATGTTGTAAATATTTCCAGAAATTATGAAAAGCAATATACACATTCGCCATTCATCCATGACAACATTATAGAATTCCTATTGGCAATTAAGTTTTTTGCCCTAATTACTGTGGTTATCTAATCCAAGTACAGTTNAGCGTAAGTTATTTATGCAGCAATAAATGCAGCTTCCATGAAGAAGACTGTAAAACATTGTGACCATTCTTCCATTACTGCTTAAACACAACACAAGCTGAAATACTGTATTCCAAAATCCTTTACGGGTGACATCATTTATAACTAAGAATTTTTTAAATCTACTTTAAAGGCTTCGATGGGCTCCACATCCTGCCCTGTAATCCAGAACAAATTCACAGTCCTTAACAACTATTTATTNACATATCTGGAACAAGCTTTCTCTTATAGCCAGGTCACCGTTCTTTTTTGTACAGTTTCCATGCCCCTTGTTTTGGGCTTCTGTGAGTCCCGGTTTTCCCAGGACAACTAGAGTATTTTTATTGTAATCTGTAACTTATGCTTTATTTTACAATAATGCACACGATTGGAACACATAAAGGNGGATGGGAATGTATACCTGAAGAATCATACAATGGAAAGTAGCATTGTGGCTCAGTGACTTATAAATTGTGGGTTTGAATTAAACTAAATAACTCCAGGGGCTAGATTTATGAGGAAATGTAGAAATGCACATAGCAACCAATCTATGACCAATATCTCCAATATACCTTTCCTGCAGTTTAGTTAATATAGGCCCAGGTCAGTGTTATGGAGATAACTGAATTAATTATTAGCAGAGAGAGTGAGAAAAAGAAACTGTTGGGATCTGAGTTTTNCACTGTACTTAATAATTAATCTTTCGATGACCATAGCATTTAATGTAGGACTGGTAAATTNAAATTANNTANTTAAATTGACCCAAAACACACACAGTTCTATAGTAAATGCAGTAGAGGTTAAAACACAAGCACGTAAAGAGTGATAAGTGATTTAACAGACTAAGAAAAAACAATGAACTTTATGAACAATGATGTTATAAGAGGTATATGCTAGTTAATAATACTTCACTAGCAAATGGTGACATATTTAGAGCTCAGANACTTCATGGAGAAGAGCTTTCATTACCACATCATAGAATTTCATTCTGGTTCGGCTTCTAAAAAGCTTAGCTAGATGGTTTATTATGCTGTTTAGGGAACAGTATGCCAAAAGGTTTGATTGTCATAGTCACAAAAAGGTTATGTGATTTGCTGATGACATTCTGCTATAATAATAATAATAATAACATATGATATACATTCCCAGAGTGTAGCAGATTTGCAATACTATTGTCTGCCTTAAGGCGTGTACATTTCCAAAACTCCTGTAAACTTGTGTGGTAAGTGATGGCCATTGTTCTCATATACAAGAAATATATGTGTTGAGACACCTGCTTAAGTTAAATGCATTGAGAGCTCAGCAAACAATGTTAAGCTCATAAAGCAAATGTATTGCCCTATGGCGTATCTATTGATTACATGATATACTTTTCATTAAGAAGTGGAAATGGATTAGTTTTCACTATTTTTTCACACATTACATTTTTATTAATAAGATTTTATGAAAACCGTACAAACTATGCAGAAAGTGTAAGATGTCACACAAATTACATAGATTGTAAAAATAAAATAATTGGTGAAACTGGCACAACTNCAACATTATAAAACAGGAAAGGATGATTGCACTATTCGTATATTTAAGATTAGAGACCTTATATGTGGTCAGAAATGTGAAATCTCTCCTATACTTTATTTTCACATTTCCTTAAATAAGGTTATCCAGTTGAATGAGTGAATGACGNCAGTTTTGTTTTAGAGACCAATATATATAGCCATATGTTCAACCCCACACTGACTCCTCAGTCACACTTCACGTGTTCTCTCTCTTCTCTTCTTCTGCTGTAATTCATGTTTAATAACTGACACGCAGTTCATGTCACTACTCTCCATTCCTGCTCCCTGGTCTGGGCTGTGAGTAATTACTTGGCAGGTATGCTGCTTACTAGCAAGTGCAACTTCCAGACCTTGCACAGTGAGACAAGTTCAATCATCGCAGACTGTTTAAACCCTCCAGCTGTGCTCTCTAGGGCCAAAGTATCCGACTCATTTGTTTTCCCTTGTGTTGTACTACTTCAGTGTTCTCATTACNTTGGGAGCAGTGTTTCTACCATTTNGTTATCCGTTCCNGTCATTGTTCTATGTCCACTGGATCATTGTACACAGAGCTTCAGCCATCAGATCCTAACTATACCGCTACCTGCTCCTGTCATGAGCCTCCACCATGTCCACATCTTTTCTACAGCTTCAGCTGCTGAATCCTGCCTGTGCTCAGCTACCACTGGATCCAATGGATAGTCTTGCAGCTTACTGTTTCTGAGCTTCCTTTAAGTTTTGGCCTAGTTGTGTCCATTCCATCCATTCCTGTCCTGTCTCAATTGGAGTCTTCTCAGAGCTGGATTANGACATCGGGGGGCCAAGGGACACTTAAGATTGGTGGCCTACAGTCGGTCAGGGGACCCCCTTCTTCTCTAAAATCCCATGGCTACATGAATTATAATTAGGTTGTAAATCAAATGTTCACACAGTTGTCTGTCCCACCTAGTAGACACCACCATAGAGTGTAAATATCAAAGACATTGCAGCATAACCTCATCGTGAAACATAAAGTCTCAGACCAAAACCACAACAAAACAAATAAGAGGCCAACACATTCTGGCCTCACCAGTCAGGAACCATAAAATCTTCAGAACAATTAACCTCTTTCTGCCTCTATAAGATCAATTTATTACAATCACCTCATTCAGGCTTGCTGACTCTCCCAGAATGTCACGGATTTCAAGCAATTCTCCCGGAATACNAGGAGAGTTGGCAAATCTCCCGGGACTGAGGCTGAGGCANGTATTTAATGTAAATCACTGCCTCCAACACAGATCAGATGACATCACGCCCATCCATTTATAGCAATTGTATGGGATTTCTGTTCAGGGTCAAGGCTTTGCTTCCCCACACCCATACTGCTGACTTTTGGTTTCTCCTGGGAGGAAGAAGCTAAAAGTCGGCAACCCTGTCCTAATGATCATGTCCATGGTCACCAGAAATTTCATCACAATAACAGATGCCACCTGTGATACAGAAGGTCAAAAAAATTTCAAAGAAATTGAAATGAGTTTTTCACTCTCACTGCAATCTCACCGCTTAGTAAATATACCCCATAGACTATAAACTCCTTTATAAAACCATTAATATCTTGCTATAAAGCTACAACATTGAATATATACAGCAACTTATGGGCAATGAAAATAGCTTGGGTCACCAATCCAGTCTCTGTGTTTACTCATCATTACTAGACTTTCACTTTACAACAAGTTATATGATTATTCCCATAACCTGCATAAGTTAGAGCAATTTCATAGTTAAACATAGATATATTGAGTGAGACGTCTGTCCTGTACTGCTAGTACTACTTACTGGAGTTTGGGTATAAACACTTAATAAGGGAAATACTTACTTCTTTTTCTAAATATAGATTATAAACCAGCTTAGAATACAGAATTCCTATTTTCTGTTGAAAGTTTAATTTTTTTCATAAAATTTTGTGAACTCTAAAATTTGTGCCAAGGAACTAGTTCTAAATAAACAAAGCAATATGAAATACTAACCTACTTTCCTATTAAGAGTGAAATTCGGTTTAATTGTTTTGGGTCTATGTGGTCTGTATTGTGCAGGATTAGCATTAACATAGTATACCACTTATTGTTAACAATTACCAATTTGCTATAATGGTAGTGCAACCTTCTTGNTTTTCCAGGAATCTGAGCACTTTGCTTAATGATGGATATGTATTATAAATTGTACATAGTAAAAAAAAAAACGGGTGGTTAGTGTTCCCTAGTCATGATCTTGCTGTGACTACACTATGAATGATAGGTGCTGGCTGCTTCTGCATGGTATTTGCTGACATTAGGGGTAGATTTACTAAACTGTGGGAAAGGAAAAGTGGAGATGCTGCCCATAGCAACCAATCATAATCTTGCTGACATTGTGATGTATGTTATAGGAAAGTGAGAGTTAGAATCTGATTGGCTGCTATGAGCTATATCTATATATATTTGCATTTCTGCTGTTTAGTAAATATAGGCCTTGGAGTGTTACAAGGCTGCACACCAGGGTATTGAGTGTAACTGAGACCTGGTTTTCACTGCTNTCTGTGATGGTAGGGACATGTCAGGCACTCAGTAGGTCATGAACCATGGAGATACAGCCCCAGTGGAAGCAATGGAGCATGTGCTCTGTAGTAAATGTAATACACTAATATCACAACACAGGGTGAAATGAAATTAAACAAGTTGCATGAGGACTTGAAAATTGTGAATCATCAGAATCATAAACTGGNATTTACAGCACAGATGTAATCAAATGCATAGAAACAGAAATACCAACAGAGATNAAAATAGCACAGCACACAAGGCAAGGTTACCTGGAAACACAGATGCAGTGATAGCAGCAATCAGGATAAAGAGAACAGGATACATATGAATACACGAGTACATACAGAAGCTCCTAGGAGCAGATCAGAANAAAATCTACATAGCCATGCAAGTAAAAAAATGACTCTTAGTGGTGGAGTAGGTCGCTACAAGTCCATTCAGAAGTAGAATTGTAACAAGTAAGAGATTTCATAACTACAAAGTGGCAAAACGAAAGTCTCAAAATTATCTTACAAGCAAATAGGGCACATTTGAAGTATCATGTTATTGAATGATGCTGTATAATAACAGGTCCTAATTGTGAGACCTGAGGGGACAAAGGAAGCTTCAGTCCCATTTTCACAAGTTCTTTGGTTAATGGGCCACTATTATCATCCACACTCCACAGCCACTTGTTATTTATATTAAACTAATTGTTGTTCCCAGCGTTGCACAGGTTTTATTTAATAAAAGTCCACGTCCTTCTTGGCCAAGTTCTACCTACAATTGACCTTATATATTCAAACCACATAATCTTTTCCCTAAGCCCCTTACTTTTGTGAGCTACTAATCTGGACAGTCCCCCCTAAATTGGGATGTGATGTCATCTAAATCCATCCAGTGGAAGACCCATAACAGGTTCCCTGTGTCAACCTGCTAGTCTAAACTTGGACTAAAATGTCTTCAGGACTGTCACCAATCAGTTTATTTCACACAAATGTTGGTCATTTTGTACATTTTATTTTTGACCCCCATGCTAACTTGGGGACTACTTTGACTTTGAGCGTCAGGTGTGTCGTTATTAATCTTAGCAATCCCGAAAACTATGGAGTCAACACTAATATCTTGACTTTCTATTATTTTGTTTTATTACGTTTTCCCTTCCCTTCCCATCCTAAGGGGTGCTAGAGGTGTCTTACCCCCACAGTAATTTTTCCATATTGTAAATAAAATGTCTTTGGAGTTGGGCTTAAATGTCATTAGGACTGTCACTATTCATCTCAGCAACTCCAAAAACAGTGGATTCAACACTAATATCGGCTGTTTTCAAATGTCTTGGTAGGGGGGTCTTACCCCCACAAAATCGTTGTTCATATTGTAAGTCATACGTATATCTAGTGTGGCTTAAGTTACACACATCATCTGAGACTTCTGTGACAGTTCATCCAACGGTTTCTCAAGGTCATGAACAGACTGGTCATGTGGTAAGCAATTTTTGGGGTGCTAGGTGTGTTTTACCTCCACAATAGTTTTTTTCAGTTGTAAAGCTGGGCACACACGGTAAGATAAATTGTTCCAATTTAAGGCTTTTTTCAAGACTGAGCAAAACCATGTTGAATTGCAGGGGAGGCAAATTGAATTAATTGCAATCAAGACTACAGGTGACAGATGCTGGTTCCTAGCACAAGTCTAATAACAGTGTAACAGTAACGCTGGTCA
>JABWIB010002139.1:50248-62191 GCA_016617825.1 Platyplectrum ornatum | reverse complement strand
CACTAACCCACCAAGTATATATATACCCCTACATGATATGACTGTTACATATAAGATGACATTGACCCACAGTATAACAACATTTACACATTACATTATAAAGTTCTTGCTGGAGACCAAAGTTCTTAAAAAAGTATTCTAGGGACACCTCATGTCATTATATATATATATATATATATATATATATATATATAGTGGGGGGGAGGGGCCACTTGAAAAATTAGCTATGGTGCCCCCTAGTTACGCCCCTGATTGATATAATTCATTATGGTACACAGATCCAATATTAATATGAACAGTGAACAATATGTGCAACATCATGAAAACATGAACATATTATATGATATTTTTCATATCATTTGGAAGATTTTCTTAATAAGAAATTGGGGAACGGACATTTAGTTGAATGGTCGCTGCATTGGAGGGCACCTTTTTTCTGGCAGGGTTAGTAGTATGATTAGTGCTCCTGATTGCTTTCTGATACTCAAAACTTTGAGTGGACTGAGCCACAATGTGAACTGAACGTCCTGCTAAATCACTTACTCCAGGTATTTATGTTGGTGGGTTGGGGCTGGGTAGATGTCACATTTGATCGTAAGGCCCTTATGCCTTATGACTTCTAATTAAACCATTTTTAACACAGGATGTCCATAGTGTGAGGTGCATGTGAATGTGGTTGGTAATATAAAATGTTCAGAGAAGGAGTCTCAATATGCATAACACCAGGCACTAATAATAGAGGGCTTAGATAGGGAGTTTTGATGTAGTCAATAGATATGTCTCTGAAGGAAGAAGTGACATCTGACAGGTTTATGGCACCTCCAAGTTTGTATGTTTACAATTCAACTTTATATAGGTAACTTTACCCCACACTTTCCTACTAGATACTTACTTGCCAGTCACAATAAAAACTAAAATGGTGGAATGAGGGGTATAGATTGGTTGGGACAGGAAATTACATGGTAAGATCTGATTTGTTACCTTGTTCCACATACGGTGGAATATTGAGTTTATTGCGGTCATCTGGCCATTAATACAGGTGCAGCTTAATACAAAGATTAGTGTTTGGGGATGACAGGAGCAAGGCAGACAATGGTGTTTATGTTGAGCCAATGGCTCAATTTATTAATATGTCAATAAAAAAGTCTATACATTTATAAAAAAAAATACGGTACAGGTCATTAAGTTACATACAACACAATGATAGGGACTGAGATATGCTCATGGTCTCTGTCTTTCCCACTAGCCAAATTCAGCGATTTACACAATGACACTTAGAAACCTGTGAGGCCTTAATCTCAGACAAGTCAAGAGTCCAGTGGAATAGGGCCAGGAACTTTGTCACTGGGAAAAAGAAATATTTGGCTATAAGAGAGTGTGAGAGTCCAGGAACTAATAAACACAAATTCAGGTCTACATGGGTCAACATACAATGTTTCATTGTCTCTTTGCAGGTCTAGCCGAGGGTAGCCTCTTGTCATTGAGTAGTGATCAGGTGTACTGGTTCTGTATGTACTGTAAAAATATACAGAAGAATTAAAGCTAAATAAAAAACATTTGGAGATTGTGTATAGGCACATATATGGTCACAAAACTCCTTTGTGAATTGCATATTTTATCTTTGTATCTCTGAAAAAATTGCAACTGATTTAGTTTTGATAAACAAACAAACTATCCTGTTAATTAGCTGTTTCAATCCAAAATTATCACATCTTAAAGTAATTTATCCAACCTGTTTTTGTCATGTCAAATATACTTATACTGTGCATTAGCCCATTAGTCCTAATGAACATTAGCTAGTTATATTAAGAGTAAAAAAATACCCTTGGGCAGATGTTCTGCCTCTGAGATTTTTCAAAAGCCATTTTAATTATCAGCTCTTCCACAGAGATATATTTATTTGAAATTATTTACCTGGAAAGATACATGAAGTAGAACATCTTGTTTTCAAGTACGTTTATTAATGGATCCTTTGCAGAGAAGCACACAACGAAATAAACCAAATTAAGAATTATAATGCAACATATAACTCTAGTAGTTAATCACTTTAAATAGGCTAATCAGCTTTAATACACTAGTACATACAAAAGCATCATGTAAAGTACAATGATCCGCTGTTTCACTGTGATCTAATAGTCATTGTTAGTTATGTGATCTTCACTTTACTTGCTGACTACCTTTAAAAAAGAAAATTAGATTCATTCCTCACAGAGATATTTGCTCGAGTTTTTCCACATCATTAGATATATGCGGTTCTACTCTACAGGAATTTCTACTGAGAAAATGCAACTTTCCTCACATAAATTAACGGAAATCACTGAGTCTGCTGCTATAGACCATAATTTTTCTTTATTACACTTAATGTTCCTGCTGTCATACTGTGAATTTACACACATGGAATTACAAAGCGGAAAGAGTTGGTTTACAGAAGTAAAAAAAACTTTGGCAAATACAAAAAATCTGTGAAAAATAGGACCACTCTCGGGCAGAAGTGATGGCACTTTTTATTTGCTTTATAAATATAACTTTTTACGCAATTCCGAATTGTGATCTATTTTTATTATGTTTGCATTTTATATGGATAATATTGAAACCAAATAAGCTTAGGTTAATAGTATAATTATAAATGGCGTTCAACCATGTAATTGTTTCAATATTCATTCACAACACCTAATGTATATCTTAGATTGTAGAAATATGTAAATGGAAAATCTTTGCTGTTTGTCAGTTCAGTTTTCTTGATTAGTGTTCCCTCTCTATCATAAAACAGCCCTTAATTGACATAATATAGAGAACAACATATTACAAAAACAAACATTTGGACACATATTTTATTGCAAGGAATATACCTAGATACATGTTTAGAATGCAACTGCTGTACTTTTGTTTATTTCTTTTCCTTTAGTGGCACTGAACCTATAAGATTTCCCATCTTTTTTCTGATATCAGCGTGCATTGGTTCGGTAGCTTTTCCATGTTTATGCAGTACTACTTTTTATGTGTACTAATTCATAGTATGTATTGTTTGTATTTATTGCTGTCTTCTCATGATACTAAATACATGGAAAAATAATAATGGATTCAGACTTTTAACTGGTGCTGATGCACATGTAAGTATATAGCTAAAATTACTACTAACTACCCTGGTTCAGTGTGAATGGTGTTGACCAGGGTAGTTTGTGAATTTCCAGGGTAGTTTGTGAACAGGGTTAATTCATATCCACAGCTAACAACCCTGCTCGTTGAAAACAGATTTACCAGGGTAGTCTGTGTGAATGGGGTATTAGTAAGGGCATGTCCAAGCAAGTACACACAATTCAGTTGCGAAACATAGTCAGAAATAATAAATAATGTTTATATTTGCAACTGCCTTAGATTATATCTGACTGATACGTAACTACTTATTTACAAATTTACAAAAGTTATCATTTAAAGTTCATTATTAAGCTTTAGTGCTATCATATTAAGACTAAATCTCTGACATGTATGGGGCACTCAATATGTGCCAATTCTCGTGTGCCTCTGAAAAAGCAACATGTTTACCCCTGCATCCCTGCCAAATACATGTCTGTCCAGAGGCCTTTACAATACAATAACAATACCACTGTGTGTCTGCATATAATACATAGGAGAAGTGTTCATAATCACATTGTGAAGTGTTCAAATTGCCTTTTTAAGCAATTATTGCACTTGATTTGTTAGCCCTGCACCTAAGCAACATGTCGGAGCAGGTCAGCTTAAAGCAGCACTCAGCACCCATACATAAAATCTGTTTCTATATATATTGCTAACAGCTCCTGCCAGCTTCTATCACATATGGCAAATGGGGCCCTGTTAAAAGGCTGTTACCAGGGAGTGGGGGCTAACCTGAGACCTGGTCTTCACTGGAGCCCCTGATGTGTGGAATCAATAGGATAGACAAAGAGCGACAAGATCCACACAAGCAGGACAGTTTATTGTGAGGCATACATTCAGACATTAAGGCAAACGCTAAAATATACAAGGTACCCAACACAATAAAACTAGAAGAAGACTTGCTCAAACAATAACCTAAATAAAGTGTGGCTGGAACACAGGTAGAAAGACTAATAACCGGCAACCTGTACATGGTGGAGTGGTCCTATATAACTAGGCTGTCCAGGTGCTGGATAAAAAGGACACGTCATGAAATGTTTAAAACAAAATGTCCAAGATGGCCCAACCAGGATAACAAGTTCACATATGTAACAGGCCCACTCAGTTTTACACTGGCCCACTCATCTAGATTTGGGACATGTCTCCTTGATTTATAGTCTGTGTCAGATCTTTATTTATTCACAATGTAATATTCCCAGTTATTTTATACTGTGACTGGACTGCTGAAAAGGTGGCACTATGGATTACCCCCAAGGGGCCGATTCAATCCCGCGTGAAGACAGGAAAATATGTGAAGTCCCGTCTATTATGGGACTGAATGCTCGCATCTTTTTATCAATGAACCGTGAGATAAAAAGTACAAGTTGTTCAATGTTTGTCAACATTTTCGGGGACAGCAAGGTTGGGCGGTATGATATTCATACTGTAGGTAGAAGATTTTGTTCAATGGAAATAGTTTTGACAACATCTAAAATGGAAAAGAATTGTGATTGGTAATGTGTCCTATGCACTTTATAATGATAAAAAAAAAAAGGAAATAGGCATATGTCAAAAAGAAAATATGAGAGATCATAGGGTCCATATTGTAGGACAAAAAAGAAACAACCTTACCTTTGTCTCTGCATGCCAAATAATCAAGTTCTCATTAGAAACCAGTACATAATTATCCATGTAACATTGTCCAACACCAAGTCACCTCATGAGAATGCCATTCATAGTACAGTAACAAGCTCTCCTCTGTTTTGTAATCAAAATATTTCAGACTGATTAAACATATATGTGCCTTGGTTGAATAATAACACACGGTTTAAAGTTCAGTAACTATCATATAAAATATTTTTTAAAAATATTTTATAAAAAAAAAAAAGTTAGATCATTCTTGTAATAAAAGGACACGACTGGCAGTTTCTCAGTTCTCTTCATTGCTAAGTCCTCAGGCTTTCATGAGAGATCTCAAGATTGAAGCAACTAATGAAGCATGTGGGCTCTGAATCACTTCATTTCAGTTCATAGATCAGTTCATGCTGTAAAAAAGTCTTGATTAGCTACAAATATGATTATAGGAGTATTCATGCGAGGCAGTCATCTACAATCACCCACCAAAATAATGATGAACAGTAAAAATTCCTTGGAACACTAAGGCATAAAGATAAAGCCAGCAATGGAATATAGGGCAATATACTTTTCTCAGTGCCCCAATCAATTACCTACCTTTATAAACACTCAACAGTCTCAGCACTAAAGATTATTATGGATGCTAGTAGTATAGGAAAATGGCAGCTAAATTTCACATATCTTATATAAGCCAGGACATGTGGGTACAGCAATCCAACTCTATTTATAATATTTAAACATGTCTTAGATTCATCTCCACCAAATAAATGGAATAAATATTAGCATTTATAACATTAATATTTCTTATACATTTAGGGGTTGAGAGAGTGCGAAAGGATTAGGGGGGAACCATCATGTTAATATTTAAGGATAAATTGGTTTGTAAGTCTGTACAAGTGTCTGTTTCCTTTTGTCTCTTGCACAAGATGTATAGTTACAGCTTTGACCATGACTGTATTACATTAATATATTTAAACACATAAGTTAGGTCTGTCTCCGTTTCACCTGAGTAAAGTCATACAGTCTACTATAGGACTCATCCCATCTGTAACATTGCAAATTTAATCCTGGTTATTGATTTACAGAAAATGCTGTAAAGCTTTTAAGTATAATATTATTACTTAAAAAAGAGGACAGTCCTTCAACAGTAATAAAGTAAGTGAATGTATTTGCTGTTATTGAGCTATTTTTTTTGGAATAGATTATATATGAGTAGTATCATGGCCTGGGTACTTTTGGAGTCAACTGTGGGTTAGACAGAGGGCAGTGTTGGGTCTTTAAAGATGAAACAGGGCGCCCTCAGATAATGCTTGTGCATAAGGGGTCACAAGGAACCACAGTCTGTGGTCAGGGCTGGTACAGCGGGACCGGATGCAGGGCTGGTACAGCGGGACCGGATGCAGGCCTGGCAAAGCGGGACCGGATGCAGGCCGGGCAAAGCGGGACCGGATGCAGGCCGGGCAAAGCGGGACCGGATGCAGGGCTGCTGCAAGCAGGGAAAGTCTGGACTGGAACTCACGCAGGGAGATCTGGACTGGAATGCAGGCAGATAACACTGGATGTAGGAACAAGAGAGAACCAGGCTCCTTCTGTGACAAAGTAGATCTGGCACAGAAGAGAGCTCTGGCAGGGTTTAAATAGCCCCCTCTAGGAGCTGATTGGCTACAGGAATCACATGGATGTGCCTGCTGGATTCTGATTGGTTCCCGGTAGTCATGTGACGCTGACTGTCATGGCGGCGCCCATGAGCTGAAGTTCCCGCCAAACAGGACTGCTGCATGCTGATGGGACCAGAGGAGTGAGGCTGCTGCTGGCAAGTCCACGTATATCAATTGTTTCTATACTATAAGTATTTTTGTACCTACTCATTGACTGTGTTCTCTACTTTATAATAAATAGTCATGGTTGACATTCAATTCCCAGGTCAGGTTCAGACCACCCAGGTCACATGCAGTGTGAACGTCCATCTACAAAATCCTGCGTCTGTTGATTTAAACTCATGAATATAGTCTGACCTGGGTTGCCCGCAGTGTGAACAGGCTGAGCCAGGTTGTTCTAGGGCTGTGGAGCAGTGAAGGTCCTGAGACATTGGTTGTTAAGTGACATGGCATGGTTTTGCTGTTTCCCCCAAAAGAGGATCTGAAAGAGATATAGCAAAAAAATTTGAACATTGACACAGGGTTGCTATCTCTTATGGGATTTTCCAGAAAAGCACGTATTTCTGGAGTTGCTCCCGGAACCATGGGAAAACAAGTCCCGCTCATCCTTTTTTAACCCTATCCCTTAACCCCATAAATCAATCAATCTTTTTGTTTCTCCCAGGATGAAGAAGCAAATCAACACCGTATAAGCCTATATAACTCTTATAAACCATTTCCTAAAGTTGGAGTTTTAAAACAAGTGATAACTGTTTTGATTGATTTAAAGCTTAATATTAAATTATTTCTGAGATTTAGACTAATGTGCCGTGCCTCTCAGGTTTGTCTATTAATGTCTTATATTATTTAATAATTAACTCTCTTTAGAACAAGAGAATTTAGTTTTAAGTGACCTTTTGAATAATTTTTACTTGCACATTAATATATGTTTATATGTGTGAATTGCAGCACAGCTTAAACCGAATTCTTAATTATATCTTGAAAATACAACCAATTATGTTAAAACACTTAGGGCAAAGAGAATCTGTATATTACAGTGTTATTTCAACAAATTAAATGTTTTTGTTTTTTTTTACAGTTAAGACGCAGATAAGTATTACATAATCTTGTCTCGCCAAATACTTCTAGCTGAAAAGAATCATTTTTCATTTTGAAGGCAAACCTTATTTTTCAGACTGGACTGCAACCGACAAATTACAAAGCACTGAGAGGCATTGATGTTTTACATTACCATTGCTAGGAATATTACCAAACTCAATATCTCAAAAAAATAATAATAGCAGCAAAATTTATAGTACTGTAATGAATTTCTATTTTATAACTCCAATGAAATATATTTTCTTACTAATGCTTAGATACATAAGTATATTGGAATTTCAAAATAAATCTTAATCTACATATAAGGCATTTTCTTATTATATATTATATACTTGCTTTCATCAGCTTTTTCTTGGGTTAATAATAAAACTTTTTGTCTTTAAGTGTTTGTCTTCTTATGGTATTGTATGATATGTTCATTTAAGGATAAAATTCTTTTTAAATGTAGAGATACAGATTTTGGTTGCTATAATCTAGAAACTTAAGCTGGGTACACATCAGGAAGATAATCTTTCCAATCAACAGATAAATGCAGAATTCTGTTAGATTTGTACTCACAAAATGCATGTTTTGTGAGTACACATCTAACAGATTTCCGCTGTGAGGGTCATTTATCTGTTAATTGGAAAGATTATCTTTCTGATGTGTACCCAGCATTATTGGTTGCAATAAGAACATAACCTCATTTTCTTGTCCCACTAGTTTAGTAAATATAAGCCAAGATAAAGGTTTTACCCCTTAAAAAATGAGCATGTAATATGTTAGTGGCAGAGACAGAAACATGATGGTGGAATATGGCTAGAAACACCAAAAATTAAGTCAGTGTTAAATGAATTTCAGTAAATGTTTAGGGGTCACATAATAGTAGATGAGTTTTGGAGAGATATGGGCAGCAGACATTTTATACGAGGCAAAAGGACAAAGGACTGGATCCAGACGTACTATTGAACCCACAAGCGAGTGGGCAAAACCATGTTGCAGGAGAGTTAACTTTCATTAGTTGCAAACAGTATTAGAGTTGAGAGATAATGTTTCCTAGCCCAAGTCTAAAAATAGTGTAACAGTAATGCTGGTTTACCTCCCCTCCAATTCAACATGGTTTTGCCCACTCACTCGTAAGTTTAATAGTATGTAAGTCTCAAGCTGGTCCATAGTGTACTGTTTGGTGTACTACTACCATGGAAAATGTGAGTGGCCTTTATCCACTATTATTCTGGACTGATCTCATCCATCCCTTCTGCAATATTGTCATATATTATAATCTTATATTATGAAATTTTTCTTTTCTCTAGTTTTATTTTCAAGTGAAGATGAGGTTTAGGATATATAGGAATTAAGTCTGTTTATGTAAAGATTTTTTATGCTTTCTATATGCTTTCAGTATTGTTTAGAAATGTTGAAGTCACTATTGTTTTAAAATTGTTATTGAAGCTTATATTTCTGTTAATTTTGTGAAGAACTGGTTTTGGAAATTGATCAATGGAACGGACTGATTGACAGAGGCTCTCAGTAGGACTCCGCTTCCCTGAAAGGTCTGAGCTCTATGGTAAGGAATTCAATCAGGACCTGCTGGGAAGAATTAAACTCCAAATCATCTGTAATTGTGCACCTATGGTGTACCCATCAACAGTTTCTTTATTTGCAGCAGCGGTCTAGACAAGTAATAGTAGAGGTTTACCTAAAGGCTATAACTAAAGTACTAATTTCTAGGGGCAGTGGGTTAAAATAATTCAAAGAAAATGTCACTAAACATGACAGAAAGGAGAAAGTACTAATGATTATGCACTATAAAAAGCCATCCATGTACTAAAAAAATATACCTATCAAGAAGCCATTCCAATATGGAATTTATACTATACTTAATTGTAGCATATTAGAAAGCAACACCCATTATAATAAATTGTTGTCAGAGTTTTGGAACGGTAAAACTGCTACTGTTGCTGTTATAGCCCTCCTCTCCATCTCTTTACTATACAAATAGAATATGTCATTGCATTACACCCCACTTGACAACCCCAGCAATATGTCTGCTTTTAAACATACCCTGTTTTGTATGTAATAACAAATTTATATTCACTAATATGAATCAAGCCTATGTTAATATGCTCATATGGTAACATCATAGGTGGAAATAGTCCCACTTGTGTTTGCATGGTGGAATCCATGCCCATATTCCTTTACCTGATATATGCCCAGCAAAGTGACCGCATGTGCAGACATCTGGCAGCTGAGAGAGCCATTAGTAGTTAACATCTTAGTGCTTCTTATAAATAACTTTCCAGCAGCTGACAATAAGGTGCTGTCCTTGACCCCCAAAACCCCATCCAGAGTGCGGACAGCGCTTGCTGTTAGCTGCTGGCCAGTTATTTATAAACATAGTTGCCATTCTCACTATGTTCTCACTGGTTGCAGGGTAGGCATATGTCACAATTCCCCTCTAGCATTTCTTTTAATTTCTATGTAACAATAGGCCATATCCAGGTTGACCATTAGATCCACTAGAATTCACGTTTCAGCAGTAACTTACATGAACCAACTTCCAACAGCCCGTTTGCGTTTATGGTCTTAAACGTGCCAAGATTCCAAAAGGTCAGAAGTCTATATACAGTATCCAGGAAATCCTGCTGACTCCATCATGTTGTGATCGATAAGTGTGGAAATATTGCTATCACACTGAAACTGCAGAAGTTGAGTAAGAGAACTTTTTTAATACTATCCTCAGTATCCTGGATAGCTCCTTTTTCTGTACATTGTTTGAATCCCTTATTTTTAACTTTTAAGGAGGACATTTAGAACCCCAAATTGAGCTTTGGATTTTTTATTACTATATTGCTCAGATATATAAATATCTCATCACATAAAGTAAAATAAAACACACACACACACACATATATCTTTTAGTGCTTACTTACTGGATTAGTTTTCAGTAATTTTGTGATATATATTTTGTCTTAGTAATGGAATGAGACACTGCTTAATGTTAATGAATGTTCTTGATCATGATCCCAATTAACTTCTTCTCAGCTTCATATTAGAAATATCTGAGGATCTTGCATTGGATATATTGACCATAACAAGAGATGTCTTCCAATAATGTGAAAACTGTCTCAGTCACTAAAAATGAAACAAAAAAGTCCAAGGAAAGCATGTATCTATTTACAATACGTCTTTAAACTTTCATTAAGTAAACAGCAGTAATAGCCACTTGGTAAAAGGTTTAGATCTATTTCCAATCTTTTCTCATAACCTAGCGACCAGATCGATGTGAAGTTACTAAATGCCACCTAGTGAATACCTAAGTAGTAAGGTTTCAGACTGTAAATTCCTTTTGTTTAGCTATCAGAGAACAGTGTCCCATTCCTATTATATGTACATGATTTATTCCCAGATTTAAAGCTCAATGTACTCTTAAAGTAGATATCCCCAGAAGATGAGAAAATGGAACACAATTCATTTGCATGTCTCTGCGGTGCCTTCAATAAGTGTGACTATATAGTTTAATCACTTTTTGTTAGAATTCTGCTGATACTACCTTTTCATTTACAGAATCGGGATACAGTAGTGTCATCCACATAACGTCTATTTAGTTCAACACTTGAATTTTAAATGTTCTCTAACCACTGATGTAATTAAGTCAGGGTGAATCGCTCAAATTATACAAGGATAGGAGAAGCCAAGACATTGCAGAGCCATTATCATTATTAAACTTTGCATATTGACAAATTAATAATCACCTCTTTTGTTCCACTTGTTTGGTTGAATTTTAAATAACACATTCACATATGCTAATTTGAAATACATGTTATTCAGCATTTTCTTTAACAGTGGGATTGTAGTACCACCTGAATGTATTAGAATAGAAATCTTCATATTATTATTGTTCTGCTTATTAATAATGCTGCAATATATTCTGCAGCTTTTCAGTG
Source organism: Platyplectrum ornatum (assembly GCA_016617825.1). NCBI lineage: Eukaryota > Metazoa > Chordata > Amphibia > Anura > Limnodynastidae > Platyplectrum > Platyplectrum ornatum. The sequence goes on along the minus strand of JABWIB010002139.1, from coordinate 50,760 downwards.
TGAGTAGATATTAAAATAAAAATCTTATCTAAATGTGGCACAAATCCACTTTCCAATCTAAAAGGTGCATAGGGTATGTAAAGCAGTATAACCGCTGGTGCCATTTGGGCATCTACTACGCAGTGTCCCTTGTGTCTGACAATCCTCCAATCCCAGAGAATTCATGATACAAAGTCACCAGGCAATTTCCTCCTTCACCAATTTCAATGGTTCCTGCTCAGTGGTGGACAGATAGTTCAGGAATTCCAAATAATTCATACCATTCACTGTACTAAAATTAAGCCTAATTATTGTAAAGGCTGTGGCCTATATAATACCCTAACCTGTTCTGGCATTCAGCAGACAAAGAGCAGTATAGATTCACAGGGCTCAAAGTGGGGTGTATATAGGGGTATGCCATACTGTCACTTCTCCCAGTGTGCATTTATATGTGGGATAGCAGCTATGTGTATTTATATGTGGGATAGCAGTTATGTGCATTTATATGTGGGATAGCAGCTATGTGTATTTAT
>JABWIB010002139.1:0-13027 GCA_016617825.1 Platyplectrum ornatum | reverse complement strand
GCTGGCTTTTATGAATGGACACGCATAGTAAAATATTTTGATAATGATGCTAGCCAGCATTAACAAAAGCTGCGCCCGCCGTATACTCTGAATCAGGTCCAGTAACTTAAAAAAATTGCAATTCCACCAATAACAGCTAGGTAGCATATCAATGCAGAATATATGGCAGGACAACCTGTGTGCTGTTATGTGCAGCATGGTTTTTACTTGAAATGTCCCGAAATCTAGAAATCTACATGTGGTGTAACCAACCATACATACCGTGACATGGCTGTAATATAGAAGTGTCACATCTGTAGCTCCATTATAGACATGTTTTCCTTTCATTCTATGGGTCAGACAACACATTTAATTAATAAAGGTATCCAGTGATTACAGCTAATCTCTAGAAAAAGTCCATGAACATATAATGTTATTTGGGAAAAATAAGCTCACTTTTTTAATGAAGTGTTTATGTATTTTACCTATTTTGCTATACTTCGGCATAGATTGGGATTCATACTTTGCCATACTCTTGCTGCAGAATTCATTTAATGTTGAGTGCTAAGTAGTTTGGTTAGCTGGATATATTTCATTCCCTATTGTGCTTATGTAAAGCTCCATAAATTATTAACATGCAAAACAATCTTCTTTAAAGTGTTTTTCTGATTACAGTGCATTGCATAGTGGCCTGAATATTTGCTTTAATAACCGTCCAATTCTCTTATGTTAGGAGATATTATCAAAACCAAGTTCCCATGAGTGTCCAAAACATTTTCTGGTTTGATTATACTCATTGAATGACTAATTCTTACTACCTTATGTCTTTGACAAATTGTTTTATCTTAAAAACATCATAGTGTGTTTATGTAGTTTGGCCAGAACTGCAGTTCTTTGTTTTCTTTTTGATTTAGAATTTTACCTGCAATTAATATTTACATAATTAATAGAAAGCCTTGCCTGCTTTATTTAGGTATTAAATTCTCTTTAGCAGTTATTCTCACTCCTTTTTCTATTATTTGTGGAGAATAAATAATAATATTTATATTTACATAAGTACATTATATAAATATGTACATACAAATAAAAATAACTCTTTCAAGTTTTGCATTTTGCATTAGTGAATTTAGTAATTATATTTAGTCACTTTTTCCACTTTGACTTGATAATAATAGTTTTGCACATTTAACATTTTTAAATGGATAAACATAAAAAAAATCTCTGATTTAGATTTAAATAAGGACACTGTATTAGTAATATGAAGGTTAAAAGAACATCTATGACATGACAATAAAATGACAGATATCACTACTGGTCTGTGTGTAGTAATTTTAACTACATTTAGGTTAAATTTAGCTCACATTTTAAACACACTAATCTCATGTACGGATTTCTGACAGTTTCTGGAAATTCACAAAAATACACAAGTACATTACATGCTGTAAAATGAGTGAGCAAAACCATGAACTTCAGGTAAGGTAAAATAAATGTTAGTGTTTGCATGCAGGGAGGATACATTGCATTTGTTTATCACACACAGATACTGACCAGCATTACTGTTACACTGTTAAAAGACTTGGGCTAGGAAACATCATGTCACAACTTTGCTGTGTGCAACTGATGAAATGTATTTATGCACAATTTTAACTTACAAATTATAAAGTACATAAGAATAAACATTATAGCACACATTAACATATATTACAATAACATATAGTACTCGTCAAATAGGCTCAAGCGAGCACAGGACAGCATCAAAGTATAACAATAAAATAATGAATAGGAACTTAAGATCTCCATACCAAAAAACACAGACATTCTTCTTAAGGAGAATCACCTAAAATGTGTGTGGAGACCTACAGGCCATCATGCTCCACTAAAAATATAAATATTTAAATAGCCTGTGTGGAAATCTCTAGTGGCATCTATTGGAAGTAGCATTCCTCTAGTCACATCCGACCCACTAAGGAGTCTGTCCCCCATGAGCTACATAGTAGGTCTCTCAATAGCCAGCAAGATCCCTGCTTTAAACTGATGAGGGGAAAGCACCACGAAAAAACTATAGTGGGTCGGATGTGACTAGAGGAATACTTCCAATAGTTGACGCTAGAGATTTAGCGTCTTTCCCCAGAGCCTATTTAAATAAAGAAACACAAAAACACAGTTGTGTAATGTAATAATATATAAATAGTAATCATCAGTACAAAGTTAGTACAAAGAATAACCAATAAAAATTGAAGTAAAATATAAAGTTGGCCCGCCTCTGCAATCCACAATCACCGGCAATACATTCAATCATGAAAAACTGCAGCATTACAGCTGGAACATAGCAGCCATTAGCCATCCCAAGCTAGGAAAATGTACAGAAAATACGGCATAGTAACAAGTTACAGTAAGTACAGGCTTTCACAAGCATGGACCATAGTTCCACTGGAGGATCATGGTCCTACAGTTATAGTTGATAAGGTGGCAGAAAAAGTAACATAAATGTTGTTTGGCGGAGGATGGCAGGGTAGTCATATAGCCTTCCCATGGTACAAAAAAAAGTTCAACCCTTTGTCTTTCTCACTACCCATTTTCATTTGCCTACTCTGTCAGTCAACATGAAAAATCTGCCCAAAACTTTTTTTTTAGCAACAAAGAAAAATATGATGTCACATGAAAGTAAAATGCAGATCTTTCACTTCATTATCTCTATATCATTTTCACATCGCAAAACTGGCAACTCAACAAACAAGATTTGGAAATAACATATATAATACAGGATAGTTTTATTTTTGTTCATTTTAATGCCCTGCAGGAGAGTTTAATAATTAGTCCAAGTCTATTCACAATATCAAATGTACTGAAGTGAGGGAAGGTAACTGGAATCGTCCAAGATTTACTGGGCATGAGTATCATTTTGTCTTGGTTAGTCATACAAAGAGACTATGATCAGCCAAATTCCAGATGAAATAAATGAGGGATTTTCAGAAAGTTGCAAGCCAAGAATTCAGATTAAAACTATACATTGTCATCACTTGAGTATTACACTCTGACATTTTAAATCTATGTAAACATTACAGATTTATTTAAAAAAAAAAGTTTAATAAACAATTTACTCAGCCCTATAGTCTTTCTTTCTTTTGTTCATTAAGATGTAGAAAACCTGTGTAGTTCTACTTGTAATAATATGACAGGAATAAAGTAATACAAGTATATGTGTACTTAAGGAGAAATTAAATGAGAAATGCAAAATTACATCCAATCTTCCCCTTCCAACATTTGCTTGTTCTGTAAGGAATGACTGAAAGCCTCCTTACGAAAGGAGCAGACTGCAAAATATGTATTCCTCTTATGGGAACGTTACATTTATGCCCTATCACCACCTTTATATTTTAAGATTTATCAATATTTCTGACTGGTATGATACTTGGGTACTCCTGGAAGACCCGCCTATAACAAATGTAATTTCTAATTCTGACCTGTGATTTGCTATGTATGCCCAATGATATTGCCCTGTTTCTCATCAGGTTTTGTATATTTTGAACATGTGTGCACTTCTGCCCTGTATTGTGTCTTGTTCTCTGCGCCAATAAAAAAAAGACTTACTGCAGAGCGTTTCTGTATGGTTCAAGCAGTGAGTGGATATAAATGAAAGATCTATGGTTGAGATAAACCCGGAGACACCATGTCACTATATATGTAATGAAGAGAAAAATTTAATATGAAGACAGTCAGTGTTTCTCCATTACAGGGCTCTGGCCCCTGTTTCCTTTAGTAACTATGTGGAATTTCAGACCGGTAATCCCTATAGACAGGCAACTATACTTATTTGTCCTTGGTGATTCCAGCACTTCCACCAGCATTCGCTGTGTTAAGTTATTTTAATTGCATGTAGCACCAGAGATCTAGCTAATATTAATACATTAATACATAATATTAATACAATATACTACAAATAAGTAACAAAATATGCAAAAAAAAGATGGTGGACTAAGTACTAGATGGAATAAGTGCACAAGCAAGAAAAGGGATGAAAGTAGATGAGACTAGGAGGGTAGGGGGGTGGCAGGAAAACAGGAACGCTGGAACAGAACACTGCATATCAAGCAGAAAATATATGGAGCTAAAAACACGCTGGTAAAGAGCAGGAAACATAACGTATAATATTAAACATAAAAAGCATAGTATAATCTGATAAACACACAATGCTATGGTACCAACAATAATTAGAGAAAGCCTATAAAAAGTAACAGGCTTAGGATCCACAATGCAACTCACTAGGTCAAAACGAGCATAGGAGTGGATAGGCTAGATTCTATCCTCACTCTCTGCAGCCCTCAACCTAAACTGCACTACCCTCAATACAGGGTAGCTGACTAGAGCAACCCTGCCAGAAACAATATCCCTACAACACATAAAAACTCTATTGAGCGCCTTGCTCACCCTGCCTGGCGCCTGAATGAATCTCTCCTACGTGATGAACATTACTTTTCCCAGCTCGGAACGGCCATCGAAGAATATTTCACCATTAATACCTCTCTCCTATGACTCTGGAATGCTCACAAAGCAGTGCTACGGGGCCACCTCATCCGGATTGCGGCCGCCCACAAATGCGAACACTTAGCTAAGGTAACGGAACTGATGGATAACCTTCCTACCCTTCTTTCCCGGATTGTCACGCTCCGGGCTGAACTTAATTTTTTCTCACCAAACAGGCAGCCACCAAGCTCAAATGGCTGAATCGATCCTTCTACGAGAAGGGTGATAAGGCCGATCGCCTCCTAGCCTCTAAACTCCTAGCCTCTAAACTGTCTGCTTGCAATGTGCTCTCCATCCATTCTCCCTCTGGCTCCCTTCTGCACGACCCCCATGCTTTCCGCGCCGCGTTTCAGTCATATTATACCGATCTGTATAACCTGCCTCGTTCTCCCTCGTCCCCCCCCCTCGTATGCCCGACCGCAAGTGATTGCTGATTTTCTCTCTGCCTCCCACCTTCCTTCTCTCTCCCAGGCCCAACTGTCCTTGCTCAATTCGGCTATTACCGCTGAAGAAATTATGCAAGCCATCCGGCTAAAGAAGATGGGAAAGTCTCCTGGCCCGGATGGGTTCTCAGCGGCATACTACAAATGATTCTCCTCCATCCTGTTTCCTCACCTCCATACCCTTTTTAATACCGTCCTGGGTGGATCCCCCTGGTCTACTGAGTCTCTGGAGGCGCAGATCACTGTCATCCCTAAAGAGGGGAAAGACCCACACAATTGCTCTAGTTATCGCCCCATCTCACTTCTCAACTTAAATTGTTTGCCAAGGTTTTGGCCCTACACCTCACTGTGGTTCTCCCCTCCTTGATCCACTATGCCCAGGTGGGATTCGTCCCGGGCAGGCAGGCCAGAGCTAATACCCGCCAGGCGATCAATCTTATACATCTCGCCAGGTCCAGGGGGACCCTGGCCATAGTCCTGTCACTGGACGCCGAAAAGGCACTTGACCAGATCTCCTGGGAATTCATGACCCTTACCCTCCAGCGCTCCATCTCCCTTTTTGCGGATGACGTTCTCCTCACCCTGACTAACCCACGGGTCTCCCTACTTAACCTTTTCGCTATTCTCAAGGACTATGGTGCCATGTTGGGATACAAAATCAACATCTCTAAGTCGGAAGCCCTCCTCTTAAACACCTCCCCTCAAGATAACCTTTTTATCTCCTCATTTCGTCTCCGCTGGCAATGCTCTAAGCTGTATAACTGGGCGTCTATCTTACCGATCACTACAACACGCTATTTCATGCTAATTTCCCAACTCTACTCACCGCAATTCGGGCTGACCTCTGCTCCTGGAAACGTCTCCTGATCTTGTGGCTGGGCAGGATCATCGCGGTCAAAATGAACATCCTCCCCAGATTACTTTCTCTTTTCCAGACCCTCCCAGTTTGTGTCCCTGCCTCAGTGTTTGCGACTATCCAGAGTGCCCTCCTGAGATTTATTTGGACACAATAGGCACATAACATGGACTTTGTAGGTGACTAGATGAAAAAAGACAGGAATATCTAGACAGTGAATCTTATTAATTATATGCGCGTGTTGTTTTCCAAGATGGTCAAACCTATAATCTACAAGTGCACTAAATAATTTTTGAGTGTTGAGAGGAATAAAAATATAAAAGTAGTAAACTAAAATTGTAAACAATCCGCAAAGAAAATGCAACTTCTGGAAAGATTCAGTTCTACCAATTTTGTTTGGATCACATTTCAGCTGTTTTTGTGGCATAGATCTGCAGAGGCACTTCCCCAACTTCTTTGAGTGAATACTGTTAATTAACACTATTGGTGGATTCAGGAGACATCACAGAAACCTGTTCTGTTAATAATGTAACATCTGGATTATAGCGCCCATAGATGTATTTGGTTATAACACAGAGGCTGTAGAGATCTAGTGGTATCAGCCCCAATATAACTATTGTACCAATACTTTATTGTATATCAGATCAGTATGTGTATTGGTTTGGTGGCGAGCAGCAAAAACCTATTCTATAGTGTGACACACCTTTTATTGGAAATTCATGTACTACATGGGGTTGATCTGTATTTTGAAGCACATTGGAACATTCATGCTGAATTTTAGTTGAGGTTATATGACATGAGGTTACTGTCCTTGTATGAAACATTTTATAGACTGTAGTGTTTCACTCTTCTCTTCCACATGTTGCTTGGTGTAGAAATGTGTTATGATTCCTGATTTGCAAGCTGGTGGAACTGTTGACTCTTTATATTGACCTCATAGAGCTACTGTCTACCATTATTAACCATATTCATTTGTACCCTCAGCTACAGTCCAGGTAGATATATTTCTTTTATTTTCTGTCTGCTGCTTTCTTTCGTAATCAGGTAAATATAATATGAGTTTCTATTATGTGACTAATTATTGAACCACTGCTGATTAATGTCAATTACATGCTATCCATTTCATGTCACACTTTCGTTTCACAATTATGCTATTTATCCACAGTCAGAATTCACTGGAGACATTTCCATGTTGAAAAACACAGCCAGAAATAAGTCAAATCACAAACTTTTAATTTGAAAGTGAAATTACACTCTAGTTTAAGATTGCTCATGAGATCTCATAATCTAGGAACATGAATAATTTTAACATGATTTTCTCGGTGCTTGTTTAGCACACATCTCCCTATGCAAGAAGGATTAAAGCATCGGCTGTGTTATATATTATTCACTGCAGCTTCAAAGGGCCTTTTGTGACATGCATGTTAATTACTTACTAGCGTGAATATTTACTATATGGTCATGAGAAAAACATGTGCGCTTTACAAGCATCTGCAGAACATTCATAAACCCATCAGATTTATAACACATAAGATGTAGGAATGTTATGCTTTTAAATGCAATAAAGTAAGGAAACTACAAACGGCACGTGTTAATTTTCTATACAATACTATAAATATCAACCGCGGAATTAATGTATGTAAATATAGCTCTAACGTTTCTCCTTCATTTAAAAAAAAAAAAAATTATATATATATATATACATATATATATATATATATATATATATATATATATAATTTATTTTTTTCATATTTCTTTATTGAGATTTGGAATTCACAAAACAGGAAAGGTAATGAGTACTTGTCAGTATGACAGAGAAAAAATAAGAATAGTATAAATATTTTTAACATTAGACAAGGAAGTAAATCATTACTATTCACTTAGTTTACTGTATATGTGTACTAGTGTAACCTATAGCAGGGCTGTATTTGCTAAAAGAGGTGATGTTTCCCAAAGAATAACATTCATTTTACTTCCTCAAGAAATCCATCATGGGTTATTCTCTTACTGTAAAGTCTGAATCTGGTTCATAGTGCACTATGGACATGGGCATCTATCATATATTAACTAGGTGCTTTTTCCCCCTCACACAATCATTTATAATAACTAATGTGCACTGTACACTGTAGCATGAAGCATTGAAGGAAGTTAGGCGAGTCATTTGTCATCAATTAAAGGGTCACGGGACACAGTGAGAATGCACACACTGACTTATTAGGGCAACAGAGTGATCTTTATCTAAAACAATGTTCTTCACTCAATAAACTCTCCTTATCCCAGGTTAACCCCCTATTTCCAGCTAAATCACAGCATTATTTCTGGGAACTTTCCACAATATAACAATGCGTTTTAGAGGCCAAACATAATTAAAAACATGGTATGCGTAAGTTGGAAGAAATCTCAATAATACAATTTTATATCTTTCTCAATGATTTGTCCTCACCGCACATTTGTGACTCTTACTGCAGTAATAAAGTTGATAAAGAACCTTTTGCATATAATAGTAATGTGAAACAAATGGCCACAGGAATGTATGTGAACCAAAACTTGGCATACAGGCTACAAATGAAAGAATAATATTGTATGGCTCACTCTTTGTTAATGAATGTGATGATTTTTAAACAAACATCATGTGTGCGGACACCATTAATGTGTCTTATTTTGTTAAACAATATATTTTAAATAAAACAAACATTGCTTGTTTTCCATGATATGTGTAACATGTGAAATGATGTAGCCTAGTACAGGATATGACAAATGAAGATAGATCATGGTTGCTGACTCTGCTGGAATTTCCATAGACTTTTAGGCAATTCGGCAAATCTCCTGGTATATAAATCACCACCTCCAGCCTGTTATAAAGAACGGGTGGGGTTGGATGATGTCATGCCTCACTCGCATAGTAAATGAATTGTTTTATCGTAGGGGGGGCGGGGCTTTGGGTGTATGCATTTGCATAGATCAAACCTGAAGCCCCACCCCCATGCTGTAAAGTTTTGGTTTCTTTAGGGAACTGTTTGTGGTTTTGTATTGTATGTTTGATTTTTTTCGCCATCTGCTATCAGCACAACCATTGTCAACCACTAAACAACATCAAAGCTCTAGAATTTATTGAAATATGATTAACCATATGTTCTATGTGATTTATTCAGACCCCCAGCTATAGCAGTGTAGGCCCCAGTGGTATCTTTTTTCTTGTAATATACCACAATGCACTCACAGTACTTGTCCTAGGAGTTGAACTGCCAACAAAACTAGCTATTAGGAGTATTGGTTTGAATGGAGTTCAGCACATAAGAGTATATACAGGTTAATGTTTTACACAGCGTACAGTAGAAAAACACTTTTTTCAATTTCATTTACAATTTTAATAAAGAAGAGGCTAATGAGTGACAGTGCGTTTATGAATATGAATGGGCAGTCTAATGACTGACAGCGTTTATGAATATGAATGGGCAGTCTAATGACTGACAGCGTTTATGAATATGAATGGGCAGTCTATAGGAGCTGCCACCAAAGTATATGTTCTCTCGTTTTTTTCCAACTGTACCAGCTGACCATGAACAGCAGTAGATTTTCCAGGTAATTATAGTCTTTGTTTGACAGTTATTATCTTCTATGGTATTTTTAGGGTATCTACACCACTGTATTATAGTTTAGATTACCTGGGATCTGACTTTCCTGACACAAAGCCTAGAATAAATGGAGGGGACAGTATTGTACTGAAATAGATATGTCACGAGGGTTAACATCATTAAGCAGAGAAAGTTCCAGTCGATAGAACACACAAAGAGAGAAGATAAAAATAAACGTTGTTGTGCTGCAGAAAGGACTGAAAGACATCGTTGGTACAGTCTGTGTATTTTTTGAAAAACAGACTAAACTGTAACTAAAAAGGCATTTACTGTGGGAAAATGTCAGCGCTTCAAGTTAAAGGGGAAACACATCTTCACAAAGTTATTTACCCACTCTTATTTTGTGAGGTATAATATCAACCCCCCTCTGTGTCCTGTTTTGTCTTTGTTAAAAAGTTTTGTGTTTCGTGTTTTGTATAAAACATATAATTATAAACGTTTTAAAAGCTGTTAATGTGTTTACTACGTCTAGCAATAATCACACGCTCCATACATGTTACACATCAGTAATTGTATCTCTACAATTACACCCTGTGGAAATTGAATTCTAATTGAATGTGTTTTCCATCAACAAACCATTGATAAAATCAACAACAGAAAAAGGAGCACTATTATATAATGCTAATATTTTCTATTTACTTAACTATATATTTTCCCTTTACTGTGATAGATAGATAGATAGATAGATAGATAGATAGATAGATAGATAGATAGATAGACAGATGAGTACTTTGTAGTCTACAAATCTCCAGCCAATGTATATATAATAGAGGTTTCCCCGGACCTCCCTGCAAATATCGGCTAATAGGAGGGATGGCATGGGGGTTAACACCTACCCCCCTTTTCTACTAGACCAATGTACCTCTACCAATATAGAGGATACAGTAGCTAAAGATAGTTAGCAGACACAATGCCTCCCGTAACTATAGCCCTATTCTCTACCAAACCACCACTACAATGTAAATACAGAAATAAACAGGTTGTGCAATAGACAGGCACTAATGGTACATGGAACACAACAGACTACACAGTCCTCCTGAGGTATTCCTCCGATGAATATGCCAAGTCTCTTCAATATTCCCGTCCTCTTCTAACTTTTAAACTCCCCTCCATATGTAAAGAAGAATAATACATAGTGTAACTCTGTATCAATAGTTCAAACAGTAAACAAAATGCCACTCACAAACGTGTATCTTGGTCTGTTTGCATCTAGTTTGTCTTTCTCTCCTCTAGGGGTATTGACGTCTAATCGTCTTCAGCACACAGAGAGAGTGCTGAAGACGATTAGACTTGTCACGGGACAATATTGGACTTTTTAAGGTTTTAACCTTATAATACCAGCTCCTCCTTTGTTTGTGTTTGTGTTTTATATAAGAAATATAGCCGTAAGCAGGCAGATATATGAAGCTGCAGCCTCTGCGCTGTGCCTGCGGTTCAGAAGAAACAAACACCTCTATATTGTCGGTGGCTGCTCACTGCGACTGTAAGCTCAGGATCAGCCCCCAGGTGTCCATGAATGGAACAATGTTCAATGCGCTTGATATTCTACCCACTGGGCCGGACCTGTCCTTCCTAAAATATTCTCCCTACCTCTATCTCCCATACACAGTGCACCTAATAGTACATTCTATTTCTCACATACACAGTGCACCCCCTCTTTTAAGAACATACACACAATGTACCCTATAACACATTCTGGCTACCTCACACATACTACACCTCATACTATATTTTCTCTTTTTCTAACATCTCACATACACTACATTTTCCTGCTGCTCTACCTTTTCACAGACCACAACCAGATCACTTCCTTCTCACAGAAAGAGCATTTCATATGCTGCAGTCACAGGATGAAATACTTCCAACTGCTCCAATTCCAGCAGGACGGTCATGAGTTTGTTTCATAAATTGTATTAGCTTAGGATAGGTTCTTATTTATTTATTTGTCTGGTCCCACAGGTTTGAGCGGGACCAGTGGCAGGGTTTAAATGTCCCATTTTTGGAACCATAAATGTTGGGAGTTATGGCACTAAGTACTCTCCCGAATGATGAGAGCTGGTCACATGGTCCACTGAAACCAGTATCTACCAATCAGCAAATACGCTTCACCATCTCCACCCAATCCTCTGCATTGCATGTACCCCTGTATTTAGCATTTACACTATTTATCAAATTATTTTTATGTTAAAATATTTTGAAATATCAATAATATATTGTTTAGTTTTTGGGATTTTTTTTAATGACCAGAATTGACATCGCTGTGAAGAAAAGTATGACAAGTGCAGTGCAGAGAACCCCATTAAGAGTAAGCAGCTATTGGAAATGTTCTAACAGGGGAAGGAAAAAGATTGATGTCATATGCCACATAATTTATCATTCCCCGTTTTAGGGGTTAAACAAAAACTACTGGCGTAGCAGAAATAGCTACTTAATTGCAACTAACCACTAATAAAACTAAGAAACATCTGACATTTTTATATGTAACTCTAGATGGATGATACCATTATACAATTAAAGACGGACAAAACAAAAACATTCATTTAATGATAGATTCCCTTCAAACTGTGTTCTGCTATTTTCCCTTAAGTACCACAATTTTGTAGGCTAGGTTTATGATATATTTCCACTGATATAGTGTTGTTTTGCAATGTCTTTGTTACTGTGATGCTTGGGGGATGCTTCCTATTGTGATAAATGTGTATTTTTCTGCTTGGGTGGAGGAATTGTGTTCTGTCTGTCCAAAGGATTGCTTTGAAATCCACAGTTCAGTAAGTTTTCTGCAGTTAATTCAGAAATGACCTGTCTATATACTGGGAATTTCCTTTGTATCTGATTTCCAGCTGCTATAGTATGATTTTAATGGACTAAAAGACAGCAAGATGAGTTAAGAACTAGTGACAGGATGGTAAATGTTAGCATGGGTATATAAATATTAATAGAAATGAAAGATCAGATTCATTAACCTAAGCGATTTTTAAAATGTAAGTAGTGGAAACCACTACTATCAACCTGACAATATAGATATCTAAAACCAAGACAAATCCAGCGATTGCAATCATTAGTGAACTATATTGTGCAAAACTTACACCCGCAGGACCCTATCTCAATATTACCACTGTCACAGCCTGGTAACAAGCTCGGACCTAAAAATATACTAAGCATCCAGGACCTGTCTGTAACAACCACTGTAACCAGTTTGTCCCAGTCTGTGCAGGCTTTAAGGTGTAGGGATGAGGGGAGCTAAGATGGAGATTACGCTGCACTGGGGTGCAAATTGGGCGGCCCGGGAAGGGAGGTATGGTATACACCTAGATATTATATTACTACAGAGATATATATGTATATAATGATGAGGCATAAAGGAAATATGTTATGGAGCACTGTGTACATGTGTGTGTTTGAGGTAGAGGTATGGATGAGATAGAGGTAGAGAGAATGTATCATGGAGGGATGAGATTGAGGTAGAAAGAATGTATTATGGAGGGATGTGTATGTGTGTGTGTGTGTGGATGAGACAGAGGTAGAAAGAATGTATTATGGAGGCATGAGATAGAGGTAGAAAGAATGTATTATGGAGGGATGTGTGT
>JABWIB010002138.1:45437-58665 GCA_016617825.1 Platyplectrum ornatum | reverse complement strand
AAGTGGAGATTTAGAAGTGGGGGTATGGACATTCAGAAGTGGTGGTATGGAAACATAGGAAATAATGGAAGTCAATGGAGATTTGAAATGTTTCCATTACATCAGTAGGAGAAGTGCCGGTATGGCATACCCCCGTATACCCCCCCACATCCAGCCCTGATTATACCATTATAAAACAGTTTATAGGGAACATTGACAGGTGCTATAAGAAGGAAGTTATGACCTAACATTTCTTTCTGGGTAGATTTACGATGGCTTCTTTAATTAAATAAGGGACCTGATCCTGCATTGGGAACATTACAGGATTTAAGCAAAATTCCCCTAACTTGTTATATCTGTGCGTTCGTAAAATCAGTCGCACAGAACTTTGTACAGCACCATCTGGTGGCCACAGCAAGCATTCACATTGCATTCGCATTGTAGCCATAAATGATTTGGTATAGTCTGTGTCCTTCAGTGATTGCTATGAATAGCTGTTATCTGTTTAGAACTATAGAATCTATTGTATTCATTTGCACTGCAAATGCTCAGACACAATGTAATGATACCGTATCTTTTATTCCAGTATTACATCATGAATAGCTATTATATTTCAGAGACCTATAATAACACCCACCAAGATAACCTAGATATTACATAACATTAGCACTTACTGGAGGTCCGTCCTCGCCTCTGGCTCCTGTTGTGCCTGAAATACCGGGAGGCCCCGGGTTACCTGGTGCACCCTGCCGAAGGAGAGACCATAAATGAGCAATGTACAAGCACATTCCACAAAACAACATATTTACACATACACATATGTATAAATAACGGCATGCAAATCAGGGGTGGTAGGACTTTAGTCATGAAAGATCATGAAATATCTACATTTTGTTCTACTGCACACGGTTACAAAATACTATGTTCCTGTGCTTTCATCACTTAGGTTCTATGGTTTTCTCATCATTAGTTAATTCATTAATACTAGGTGAGTGACAGGAGGAAACTCAGAAGTGGAGTACTATGTACCTGGTGGAATGGGTCATATTAAAGGGTCTGTTACACTGTGCACATTTCATCAGGCTCCACAGAGGTCAGCACTAATAACTAAAAACTTTACCATTGACCCCGGTGGTCCAGAAGATCCCACTGAACCATCTTTTCCTGGTAAACCCTGTGGAGAAACAAAAACACAAGTTACACATATGAGTTTTTTTGAAATGTTTAAGCCCAACATGACCAATATCAAATATATCCTTCTAGAATTGGTTTGTACCCATTTAGAAAGGTAACGTAAAACCTAAAATAAAACAATCATATATAAAACTACTATAAACTACCTCAGAGCAATCTTGCCACCATTCTATTTCTCTAAAAAGAAATGGCCAGTTGATAGGTTCCAGGGGGGCGTGGCATATAGTACAGTAATCAAGCCCTGCCCCTGCTTAACCATTATTTAGGAGCATTCTTTATAAGCATTAGGAGCAGTGCTTGGTGTCCAGATATGCATTGATTGTTTTAACAAACTCATTTGAGAGTCAGGTAATATTCAAGGGATTCTATCTAATTGTAATATATTACCTATCTTACATGGAGAGGATGGAGAGGACATAGAATCGCTTTGAAATTTACATTTTTGGTTTTAAATACTAGTTAGAGTATTTTGTTATAAGATAAGAGGTCTAAATATCAAACAGGAAAAGGAAATACATAAAATAAAACCAGTTTTCTTAAAACACTTTCCTAAGTTGCATTATTTACACACATCACACAAACATCTAGATGCAGGAATACATGATAAAATAAGCTCTGCTTTACTTTTGTCCAAACCCAACCTCATCCTGCCTAAAAAGTTCTACTTTTGTATGCAATGCCATCATTCATTGCAAAAGCTATCAACAATATCACCAATATATCATTGTAACACTCCTAGTTAGGTGTTGGGTCCGGCTACCCCTACCTTCTAGTTTTTATGATGCCAATATGATTTAAAAAGGGACATGCGCTTAACTTTCAGCACTTATGCTATATATCAAGATATATCATGACTAAGAATTTAGAGCAGGCACACATCCAGGAACGGAGGGGTGCATAGACACCCCCTTCCAGCCTTAGGTTTAGCCATATTCCTCACTGAAAATTCAGTGGTTTTAAACATAAATTTCATCCCATGGTCACTAGTGGCCACACTACAGCATTCTGGTTCTCAGTGTGCTATTACTCCGGTATTAAGATAAAATGACAGCCTGCTCTGTCTCAGTGTGTGCTGAGCTCACTGTTACCATTTGTCAGATACAAGTGTGGACATCAGTGCAGGGTGAAATATCTCTCCAGACTGCAGCTATCATTGTCACCTATGTAACATAATCCTGTGTGTATGATCTGGGCTGTCACTCACCTGTCAGTTAGTAAAAATTAACATAATTCTATATACAGTGTTTACAGAAAAGTGCAGAGCCCCAAGGGGTGAGGAAAGGGTTTATTCCCCTCTCTCGCGTGTAACCACAGACCGCTCGGAGGTCTAGATCTACTTTGTTCAGATTACCACCACGACAAAAACCAGGCTTTTTGCCATGAAAGTGATCCTCCAGTGGTCCGATTGAGCGGTTCAGACTGCTCCACTGACCCCGGATTTACTTGTTTTTATTCTCTTCAATAAAACAGAATGAATAAACCTGGTCTGTGCGTTCAGACTACCCGGGAATAATCCGGTTGAGGGCATTGATGTGGTTCAGATGTGGTTGAACATGGTATTAGTAAGAACTAAGTTTTTTTTCACTATTTCTTGCAAAATTTAGATTTCATTCACCTCTTTGCCCGAGGTTAAATGCAGACACTTACACATGTGTAATGAAAGCTTCCGATAACAGAACAGTTTTGGTATTAGCATATTTATAGAGCTGTAAAACAAATACACAAGTTGTAGTCTTCACAGTTATAGTCATTCAACCCTGCCCCATCCTAAGAAACACTGTGGGTCACAGCTTTGATAAATAGGGGGCAGTGACCCCCAATATCGTGACCCATAGTGTTGCTAAGGATGGAGAGGACGTTAATAACATGGTCTTTGTAGCAATTCTGCTGTGGCCACATGTAACATGTTCATGCTGTCCTGGAATTCCAGAAGCAATGCCCTATTTCCAGGAGTCTCGCGGACATCCCGGGACAGTTGGTAAGTATACATAAATTAACCAGCAGTGCGATCGGTGGCAGTATTTAGAGCTTGCCTCCTCTACTATGTAGAAAATACATCTCACCCTTGTTCCTACAGGTCCTTCTCGTCCTGGAGGGCCCGGTTTTCCTGGAACTCCCTAAGAATCGATGAAAAGTGTAGTTTATACAAAGCATTTGAGTGTTTGTGCTAGACAGCATCTCAGGAACATTGCATTAGGTGTGAAAGTAATAAGTGACATAATTATCCTAATCTCAACCAATGGGAAGAGATCATAGATGAAATCCAGAATTAAAAATAAGAGGAAATAAAGTTACACCTGAAAGTTACACCTGGGTAATACATTATGAATTGCAGGGGGAAATGTTGCAATTAGTATTAGAGTTGAAAGATAATGTTTCCAAGTCTAATAACAGTGTAACAGTAACGCAGGTCAGTATCTGTGTGCAACATGCAACAATAAAGTATTCTCCCTGCATGCACACACTGACATTACTCTCACCCCCCTGACTCTCATCATGGTGTTTCCCAGGTGTAACTCCTACCCTCTGAGATTTATCATTTGTAACTTTCGACCTTTTTCACACTCTGGATTTGGTCCCTTTATACGGCACAATCAAGAGGTCATGTTAGGTGAGGTATACTTGTATATATTATAAATATACATATAAATATGAAACTCTAATACCAAAACTCAGTGGATCAGTGACAAGAGAAACAGAAAAAATAATTTCAATTAGCTTTCTCATACCTGACTTCCTTGGGGACCGGCCTCTCCTTTGACTCCTTTGGTACCTGGTGGACCCTAAAAATGATAAAACGTTTCAGTGGTACATCATAGTACAGGTGAACATTATGTAAATGTCTCATGTATGTCATGTGTCGAGTCAACACACAGTGAGAGTTTTTTCCCAATCGCAGGGTAATTAATGAACTTTTGATCATTCGCACATGAAATAGCAATGAATGGGGCTAAACACCTTCCTCTGTGTTATGTAATAAATAAATCCAGATTTTAGTATGTTTAGCAGCTCATAATTCCATCTGTAGGGGTAGAGTTTTCTGCCAGCTTTTACGGTTTGTGTGTAAGAACTTAGTCAAGTTCCAGCTATGTAATGTAACTACCATGCAGAGCTGCTTTATTCATACCGCCCGGTCCTGTTGGAATGGCATTCAGCATGGAAGCCTGGATCTTGAGGCTTGGATCCAGTCCATAGGGGAGCAGTAACCCGCCACAAGCATGTCCCTCTAATTTAATTGGTTGCTACCAGAGCGGACCTTGTATGCACAGAGGGGTTAAAGTCCACTTGTACGAGGGTTGTGCACTTCTCTCTCATGAGTGGACTTCACAGATTTTACACTATAATGGTCCTACATTAAGTCCCTGTTTGGATATGGTATGGACCACTTATCTGCACTAAGGCCTCTAACCTCTACTATAAAATTTAAACCTTCTCCTGCCCCCCATCTTGTGTACTTTAGGTGAGCATGAGGGACAGGACTGGTCCGTCACCAGATCTCCTAGTGTTTTGTACACTAGACCTGTATTGTAACATGTGGCACACTTCGGACACATTTCTAAATCCGGGAGAACATTAATGATCTTACAGTGGGTCCCTGAATGGAATGTCCAGTGGGTCCTTGTGGTCCGGGTGGTCCCTGGGTTCCTGCTGGGCCTATTTCTCCCTGAGGTCCTGCAGGCCCCTGTAATATAGAGCAAAATAATATAAAAGTATTAAACAAGAGGTGTCCCTAACAAGAAGAACACACAACTTCAATGTAACTGTGACCAGTTTACTAAAAAGCCCACAGCTTTTGTTATTTATTGACAGCTACACCAGGGCCTAAACTTACTAAACTGTGGGATTGGAATTGGAAAGGATGTTGTCCATAGCAGCCAATCAGATTTTAGCTCTCATTCTCCAGTATGTAAAATGATACTGAGAGCTTGAATCTGATTGATATGGGGAACATCCCCATTTTTTTCAATTTCACAGTTTAGTAAACTTAGGCCCAGGATTAAGGCAAGGATAAGTAAATATGCCACAATTGCATACACATGCAAAGGAGTACCTGGGATCTGGTTCTTATGCATCACCATTCAGACCTGCATTCCCTAGACCTTTACAAACCCTCCAACATGCCCCATTCCATCTGGTACAAAATACTCATTAAAACCAGGTGAGTGACAGGTGGAAAATCAGGAGCGGGGTATTGAATACCTGGTGGAATGGGTCATGTTGGAGGGCCCGAATTCAGTACCTATGAGTGACCTCTCTGAACTCTCCAGACAAATACAGATAGAGAAATATTAAGCACATATGTGACACCCCACCCCCAGACTGAAGGCGTTGTGCACATAAGTTTATACTGTTGGTTACATCATTGCCTTGCCTAACCCAGTCCCAACCTGTCATTGACATTACCTATGATGGAGGGAATGGCAAGGAGATCCACCCCGAGCATCTACCCAGTTTCCATTTCCTCCTTAGCCCAATCAACACACAGATTTTGCAAATGAACCACAATTTATTTAGACTGGGGCTCCTGAGGAGGATCCTCGGCTCTGACTTAAACCGCCAGTTGGGTACTATCAGCGTCCCTTTTCCCGCGTTGCACAGCTTTTATACCCCTAACGTCAGTCCATCATTAGCCAATTACAAGACGCTGGGTCCGTGGTGCACACGTGATTCTCAGATACTCAGGCGCCTGATCTTGCACCTGCTCACTTTTCAGCCATTTAGTCTGCACATAACATCATCATCACCTCTCCTTCACCCCAGTAACAGAAATTAAGCCAGAACCAACAATCTCCCCTCGTCTAGTCCTGCTCACACTTGATATCCCCCTATGATCCTGGGATATCACTTTAGAATGACATAGTAGGGAAACCTTGGATTGTAAACTTTATAGAGTTGGTTACACCAGTGCCGTGCCTAACACAGTCTCAACCTGTCATTGACCTAAACCAATGATGGGGGGGAGGGCAAGAAGACCCACGGCAAACAGCTACCTAGTTACCATTCCCTCCTTAGCCCAATCAACACACAGATTTTTGCAAATGAACCACGATTTTTTTAGACTGGGGCTCCTGAGGAGGATCTCCAGCTCTGACTTGATCTTCGTTACATACAAAAACAAATAGGCATCATACACCATAATTTAGACATATCCAATTAGCATAGCATATATTCGACTCAGAACATTGTGCACAATATTTCACAGTGAACACAGCATAACATTACGACTCTTCAAACATTCTCTCTCAATAAAACAACTTAAAAGGAAAGTCTCTGACTGCAACTCAAGAAAACGTAGGCCTAGGCGGGGTTGACGAAACAGGCGATACTGTTCACACATAGGCCTACCCCGGCCACGCCACAGGATGAATGTTAGGATACGATAGTCCACAGAAGCTGGTTCGGGAACGGTGACAAGCCCGGGCGATGTTTTAGCTGAAGGATTGGATGTTCCGCTTAGCAGCTCTTTAAGACTCATTTCCTCCTACCAATAGCATTGGTGTGGGTAAAGCACATATCAAACCACAGCGAGTGGATTTGCTCAGTCCGGTCACACCCCATCCCTCTAGGGTCACAGTCACTCTCAGCAACAGGCTCCTCGGACTTGGACGACGGGACAGTGTTGGCTCCCACCCTGGCGGGACTAGACTCACGCTTTGCTGGCAGCTGTGGATTGTCTCAGACTTTCTCGCCGAAACTTGTGGATAAGCTCTCACTTGGATCATGTAGACAGGCCTCAACCCACTCTTCTACTTAGGAAGCATCTCTGCCATCATCTTCCCACTTCCAGATAGGTCAGTGGATCACCATAGGTCTCCAGGGGATCAGCTCAACAGTGTCTTCCACAAAGATTGTCGCTTGCTCCCACCGCTGGGCTAACTTCAATAGCCACTTCTCTCTATGTTTAACTGCACAGCCTTTACCCTTCTTCCAATTCGTTCTTTCTCTCTGTGGCTTCAGATAAACGTTTCCAGGCCACTTCACTGATTTCTCCGGCTCACCCGTCCTATCATCGAGTGGTGACTCTACTCTGCTGGGGCCTTCACCGATTGACACTGGACTGCTCGGTCCCAATATCTGAACTACCCATGGGTGCATCCGGCACCTTCCCTTGCTCGGGTCTCTGCACCGCCCATGGGTAAACAAATGGGGTCCCATCACTTTCCTCCTCCGTCTCGGTGTTTTTATCCTCCCGACCCGCCCAATCACACAAGGAAGCCACCTTGTCTTCCAACAGGATCAACGTCGATTCCATGATGTCAAACCGCCAGTTGCATACTAACACCATCCATTTAGTCTGCACATATTATCATCATCACCTCTCCTTCACCCCAGTAACAGAAATTAAGTCAGAGCCAACAATCTCCCATCATCTAGTTCTACAAACACTTAACCCCCTGTGATCCTGGGGTATCACTTATGTAATACTTACAGGTGGTCCTGTCCCCCCGTGTGGTCCTTTAGGGCCCCTCATTCCAGCACCTCCCTAAAAAATATAAATACATTGTATGATGTGTATCACTCAGGGTCATATCATTTACTGTCCTCAGTACATGTACATTGGTTGCTATGGGCAATCTCCCTGCTTAGTAAATTTAGGCCTTGCAGCTGGATGGTTTGGGGAAAAGTCTTCTATGGATGACTAAGATCACTCTTGGGTCCCTGGTGACTCAGCTCCGTTTTAGACCTCACATAGGGGTGTAACTTGACATTTGTGGGCCTCACATCAGAATTGTGAATGGGCCCCCCTACCTCAGATCTCCATAATATTACACACACACCTTACCTTTCTTTATCAGCTATGCTGAAATGACACCTGTCCGGAGACTCCTCTGCAAAGATGCATTGTGCTCCCTATAGCTATGCCATTGACCCCACATAGATTATAGCATGCCCATTCCATACCTCTTATATTTAGTCTATATAGTCTATAATATATTTGGTCTATATTACAGCCTGCTGATGGTACACTATATACTGTATACCCTAGTTTAACCCACACATATTATAGTACATACAATTTTAAGACCCCTATTATAATCCACATATATTATAATATGTAACACCCCAGACCCCTCATATACTCTACATGTATTACAAGCATTTGGAAAGCCCATTTTCCACCCACTGAAGAATTAACAAGTCCTAACACTGTCAGCTGTTACACAATGCTTCATACCGGAGGTCCTGGGGATCCAGGTACATCGCTGTTCTCTTTAGCACAGGAGCAAGAATTTGGAAGAGGGGGACAGGTGGTTTCATTTCTCTGTAAAATATCAATATCAGAATGAGCAATATCAATATCAATATCAAATGAGCAATAAAAACTCATTTATGATAAAATAGCAATATGTATATAATATGAACTATCCCAGATCAAATGGTACAACAGCAAATGCAATAAAGTTATAATGTCTACGCCAACATTTTTAACACATTGGAAGTCTTAACCATGCGATGGACGTTTACAATGCTCGATCTAAATTCTGAATCCCTCCCCCATCCACATGTCACAAAAAATCTTTAATAAAATAGTTTCTGATCCTAGGGTGCAGAAAACACAAACTTATTGGAAGTCTGGATGCGGATCACAGATATGTATCTATAATACTCTGGGACTATACTATATAGTCCCAGAGTACTATATATATTCCATAATATATATATATATATATATATATATATATATATATTTTTTTTTTATATATATATATATATATATATGTATATGTTTTATTGTATACTGATTAAAAAAAGTTCTCACCAAGGCCGGAAGTTCACAGCATTTATCCTCACTGCCCCAGTAAGTGGCACATACAATATCAAACATCTGCAGCTGGAACTGAAATAAAAAGACAAAGTATATCAATCAAACATCATATGTTACTGGGCCCTGCTGTAAGGGGTAATATGCGGCTACTACTAATGTTCATCTTTTATTGGTGGGCTGATAATTCTGTAATAGATTTCAAACCTCTGGACTTCCAATCCTCCCAGTGACTTCACCTCTTCCTCCCCTACCTTGTACAGAGTTCTGGATACTAAATGTATCTGCGAGTGTGTGTCACTGGTCCCACTTACCGGAGCAGAGTTGTCCTTCGAACCCTTGGATCGCACCATCCTTCCGAGCACTTCCAGACCATCTGCTGTGATGCTGCCGGTGGCATTTATCGGCTTCTCAGCTATTTGTTTGCAATCAATAATAAGTTTGGATGTGGTCTTGGTAATAACTATGTGCACCTGTAAAAGAACATGGTTTTATTATTATCATAGTATTAGTATTATTAATAATAATAAACTAGAGATACAATATTCCCACTAGTCTATGCTGATGGAAGGATTGTCCTTGCAGCTGTCAAACTATCAGTCTTTCTTGCCTGTAATGCTACCAGGCGTGGAATGGCCATAAACCTTGCCAGGAACTTTTGTAGTGTATGTAAGTATGTAGGTTGCCTGTATTTGCATTTTATTTTTGCCACCTATGTACACATTGGCTGCAGACCCCCTAAGGTCTCTGGATGCCCTAGATGAGACCTAGCACCGAGCCCCCATCCATTCAGAGTGAGTAACGTGATGACGTCACGTTGTTTAAAAGCATCGAGGAGGTGGCGGAGGGAGGTAATATTTTTAATTATCTTTTTTTTTTACACTTGGCCGGCCGCCCACCCTAGACGGCCACCTAAAGTCGCCTAATGGGCGCTCTGGCCCTGCTTGTCCACATGAAACAAGTTTTTACAGGGTTAAGCTGGGCATCCACTAGAACAATATTCCGATAAACGGATGTCTTTGGCACCATTCTGTAGAACAATATTGTTCTTGTGGTGCCCCCCCAAAAAAAGGAAAAAAAATTAAAACCCTGTACTTACCCCCCTCTCTTACCAGAGAGGTGCCCAGCTTCTCCCCCACTCCCCCGGCATTCCTCTCCGTCTGGAGAGGGGGTTCTGTTATGAGTGACAGACGCCCCTTTCATTCAGCTGAAATTGTGCATTTGGCCTAAAATCGTTCTAGTGGATGCCCAGCTTTAGTTCAGCACCCTATGGATTATTTGCTCCAGAGAGGGGTGTTCTGCTGGATAAGATATGTCTGTGTGTGTGTGTCTGTGTGTGTAATACATTTGCCTCATCCAGGAGACTCGCCTTCTTTACTGCCTTTAATGAGAAAATATAGAAAAACATCATTTATATAGAGTAACTTACCTTGTGGAAACTGCCATGGAATATCTTCTTAACCTCTGGTCCCTCAAATGTTATCGTTTGAAACTGACCCTTATAGTCATAATTGAAATAAGTTAATGTTTTTCCATTATCTGCACAAATAAGAAACAATATTAATATATATGTATAAGAAATACAAAAATATACATACAGGAATGATGATTCCAAATATATATATACTGTCCAATCCAAAGGCACTCAGAGATTTCTTCAACAAATAAATGCTGGACCAAAAATGTCACTCCAACGTTTCAGTTTATTTCTTCAAACTGTCATCCCTGATGCCTTTGGATTGGACAGTATATGGCTTTGAAAGGCAAAAGAGCACCAGAGTACCCTACTTATGGCTGTATCTAATTATAAGGAGTGCTGAAATCCATATGGATATATATATATATATATATATATATATATATATATATTATTATATAAACATCATAACAACATTATTATTATTACTTTTATAAATATTATATTACTATTTTGGATATTTTGCAATACAATTCCGTTAATAGTATTTATATCACTTTCTAATCTAATTAAAAAGTATGACTCATAATGTTATTTTTAATGTGATATTTTATAAATCATTTTATTACTATAAGAAAGATGAAAACATACTGTCAAGTATAACGCCAACCAGTGGTTCATATTCTTTATTTAGNATTTCCCAGAGTGCAAATGGTTCTTTGGGGGTATCGGGAAGAATTCGGAAGAGGAAAGAAACAGTGTAATCTGATGGNAGACCCTCGGGGTGAACATATCTGTGGAGCAGAAATATAATTAGTTATAATTAGATTTTGTACAGCAATGAATGACGTTAGTGACAATAGTGACATTTCACTGGTAATTTTCTGTCACCACCATTCACCATTTGGAGCAATGGGCACTAACATGCATGGTTTGAAGAGAAGGGGGCCAGATATAAGAGACTGCCCCACAGAGGACATTGTCAATGTTAAATTCACCCAGTGAGTATCTAGAGCAACTGGTGTGGTGAGGAGAGTGACTTGCTGGGTCCAGGACGAACCAGTGACCACCTTACATGGGTGAAAATTAGCCATTGTTAAAAAGTAATAGTTTATATAATGTAACCTTCCAATGAAAGTCACCTCACCATAAACCAGATGGTTTCATGGTGGAACTTCCCTATGCTGGCTATCCACTAGAATGATTCTCGTTTCATTGGGATTTTGAATAATATTATGAAAGATTTTTCCCTTCAATATCGGTACCATACACTAAGCGATTATCATTCCGGAAAAAAATGGTAGTAAATCTACCTCAAAATCGTTAGCTACAAAATGAAATAAATTCCCAAAAATCGGTAAACGATATCTGAAATGCCCACACACTACACCATATTGTACCCCCTCAAATGATAATCATTTGGGAATTTGGAATGATAAAATAGTTGTCAAGTACAAGTTTAGGTATGATTCATCTTCAGCAAAAATTTGCACCACACACTAGAACGAGATTTTGAGCGATTAACGATAATTGGACTATCAGAACGAGAATCGTTGTAGTGGATGGTCAGTGTAAAGTATATGGTCAATCATTTTTTTTTGGGACGACTATGTATAAGGAACACTTTTTAAAGTGGAACAATCAACTATTCTTTTTGGGGAAATCCAGGCCACTGAAATTTGCGCTGCCTGCTTGCTGTCTGGAGAATTATAGGGATCAAAATTTAGATTAGGGCAACATTTTTATTTCTAGTATTTCTAGAGTCATCAGTTAGAAACATAATGATGTGTTTAAATCTTTTGAATTACAACACAATTAAACATTCCTAAATCTCTGTTGGAATTATTGGGACATGAGTTGTCTTACTTGGTTGGCTGGGACACCAAGGCGTCCTTGTGTATCCTGTAACAGGGGAAGTTGTTGAAAGTCCCGGGTTCCATGGAAACTCCATCCATGGCCGCATACTCCTTCTCGACCAGGCCAAACATTTCCATCATTTTAAATCCTGGAAATGAAAGATGAGATGAGTAACACGGACACGATCGTTCATCAATAGGAACTCGACGAAGGGTGAATATACAAGGAGGTAGCATTCATATTTCCGACTGGCATATGCACAATATCAACCTCAAAAAGGTTGAACGAAAAAAAGAAAGAATGAAAGACTAATGGCACAATGTACACAAAACAAAGTGGACGTCACGTCTACATGTAATTGAAATGTTTTTTCTTAAAAATCAATAGTTCACTCGTGGTATTCAACATCTAGGAGGCTATTTTATGATGACAGGGTTTCTCTCTGAGGGAAAACTTAACAAAAGAGCTAATTCTGTGACGGGTCAGTCAGTGTTGCATCACAAGCATAGCGTCCTTCCATCATTGATGGCATCCTCATTTTACATGGCATCAAGTGGGGTCAGAAACCAGGAATGTCATAGGCAAACACAGGGGGGGGGGTTCTGGTTTGCCAGAAACCCCCCTTAATGTTGTTGTACTATATGTGGGTTATATTAAGTGACGCGCAATATACATTATATAGTCCCAATCTTGGACACAAATCTATCCTATAATATATATATATAGTGTAATATATGCCCGGTGTATTAATGGTCTGGAGATTACACAATAAAAAAACAGTGTGACTACTATATACCCAAATATACACCTGACACCTAATATACACATTATATACTTTATATAGTGCTATTTATATGAATATATATTTGGAAACCCCCCTTCTAGTGGTGGGATTTACAGCGCCAATCCGTCCAAAATTGAATTGTTTTAAATAAAAACCCATCATGCTAACCTCAATGTTTCCTCCTGTATTGTGCATGGCGTGTCACCTTGTATTATCCATGGTGTATCCCCTA